>JAUESF010038528.1:0-10895 GCA_032274765.1 Malacoctenus tetranemus | reverse complement strand
GCGGACCACCACGCCGTCCTTCTCAACGTCTGTCGGATTAGGCTTCAAGCCCACTCGTGGGAATCCGTTACCATGCAAAGCAAGCGTGGCAAGGAAGATGTCATTACATTTCTACGCTAACATATGCCAGTGCCAAAAAAAGGACTCCCCTCAGCTCAAGCTCCCCTGGAGCACATATTATGGAGCACATGTTGCAACCATACTGTTAGCAGCGAGTGAGCTATTACCAATAAAAATGGAATAAGAAACATAACACCAACGTGACCCCCCCCCCACCCCCCGCGTGCACACACACACATACACACACGTAACACCTCTTCCAAAGCTCCCCGTGGCTTTCCTGCAAAGTGACTCATCAGTAAAGATAAATATAGGCGTGCTGGGTGAAATAGTTTGTATTTTCCTTGTTTTCCCTGCTTCACACTCAGCTCATGGTAACAATCGCTGCTGATCTGAATGCCAACGAAAGCTGCTTATCTGCTGCCGTTGCTGAGTTCTGATCTCTTTGCGCTCTTGTTTTTACCAGCACGAATCCGATTTCAGGACATGCTGTTGCCACGCCACACGGAGCCCAGAGACCGTTAGGAGCGCCTCATTTAGTTTTCTTTTGGATTTTTATGTCAGACGCTGATTGTTTAATTAGAAATATAAAAAAAAGAAAGCCAGGAATTGATTGTACCTTATCTCATGTGCGTCTCATTACATCTCGACTGATAACACCCTGTACTTACCATTATGAGCCCCAGTTCTTATCTGGCTCTTAATTTTCTCCTCCCGCGTCTCTCCACCAAATATAACGAGCCTTTCTTTCTTCTTCCATCACCATCTCTGCTGAGCATCAACCCTCCTGTTTGTAATCCTCACACACCGGATCCCCCCGTGTTCTTAGCTTACTGCTTCTGCAGGATATAGATTAATGCTGCGCATGTAAAAGTTGCTTGACCTTCACCCCGTATTGTAAGAGAGGCATTCACAGGATTGTTCTAGAATAGACACAAATCTGTTTCTGTGGAAAACATGACGAGACCTGATTAAGTATCGCCTGATCTCCTCTCGATGCTGAACACCGCTGGTCAATAAGCCCACGTCCAACATGTGAAACCCCTCATGAGATGCTGGCCTTCACTGCCGAAGTCGTGAGTGTGTTACCTAAGTTAGTGTACGGCAATTTTATAAGCAACTCAAGACGGTGGCAGTGAGAAGGATAAGAAACACTGAAGACGGGTGCATAAAGAGGACAGCATGATCTCACTGATCATGCTGGACCTTGTGGGAACTTTTTTAACTCACAACCAGCGTCAGACCCGACCTTTGAGCTTGCGTTTCTCGAACTATATTTTTGAGAGAAGGCTGAAGTTACTGAAAAAGATTTGAAGAGGCAAACATGCAAGTTCTTCACAGAAGAGCCTCAGGCGGATTGGACTCTTAACTATGTCTGTAACAAGCAGCGCTACACTGGGAAACCCTGAGAGCAGGTAGAGCTGCAGAAATAATCAGTGTGCGTGCAGAATGAAGCCTCTGGTAGCAAAGGTCATTAGGACGGTACCAGACGCCACTCTTGAACCAACGCTGGGCGAGACGAAACTCCATGATTAGAGGAGAAGGTGGAAGGGGAAAAGTTGGTTCAAAGTGTGGGTGCAGGGAGGAGATAAAGGTTTATGTTGGCCGTTGAGTGGAAAAAAAACACGACGGCAAACGTTCACACCCAAATCAGGATCCGACCAAACATGAATCAAGATGTCGAACTCCATACATCCAATAATATCCTATTTGCTGTCACAGTTAAAAAGCATCTCACTTTCTTAGATGGCTTTATAACGATCAGTGTGGGTTGTGTGGTGATTGTCGTTGTCGGTTCCCCTTGTATTTCCTATTAAGAGACAATGACAGCAACACAATACAACATGAAAAAGCAACAACGCCGATCATCCATTAAACTTATCTTCTGCTAACACAATCAACCCGATTAATAATTAAATCTCTGTATAAGATAAATGAAATCCTCTGTGCAAAACGACGTCAAAACAACCGATTTGTTCCCCCCAGTGTGCATCTCACGTAATTAATACTCTGCACCATCCTCTGGCTTAAATGTCAGCTCTGCACCCAGGATATGCCATAACGTAGTCATGTCATGGAATCTGCAAGGCACGCTGGCCATCTCCTGGGAGAAAGGGCTTTCAATTAAATGACAATGGGGCCTTTCATTTTGTGTCACGCCGATGACAAACTGTATGATTCGAACCCCTCAAATCACAAAACGCTCCTCAAAATGTCCTTCATGCTTTTTTTGTTTTTCGTCTGTGACAGAGGGAGTGATCTGCTGGTGGGTCCTCACACACTCTGTCTGGCGAGGGTTTAATTTCCCCTTGTGTGAAACAAATTTAAAGGTGCAGTAAAGTGAAAGTCGTTTTGTTGTCAAAGTTTGAGATATAAAAAAAAAAACACGACACTCCACGAGGCTTTAAACACATCACGACGTCGGTTTGAGGCGTTTCAACAGATGCTTTTTTCTTTATAGACGGAACTTTAGTTGTTGTTTTCGTTTTCTAACAGGATTCAGAAATGAGGCTCTTTTGCCCACTAAAGGTTGTTGTCAGCTGTATATGTTTACTCAAACACTCGACTTGTTTCGATCGGACTCTGCACACATCACCATGAACCTGATACCAGGTCAGCAGTTTGAAATGGAACAACATCTGCGTGACTGCCACTCACCGGCTCATGGTTTGTAGGGTTGAACACGAGCTGATGTTTTGTTTGCTCTCCCTCCTCAGCAGCCAGTCACCGTCTGCCTGCTGAGCGCGGCCTTCTTCGGGGCGCTGGGTTCATCTTTCCTTTACGGCTACAACCTGTCGGTGGTCAACGCTCCTGCTCTGGTGAGTCCAAAGGTTCAGTCGCCTCAGATGCCTCCCTCTGAAATCAATGAAACTCCCTCTGACGCAGAGACTGGATCCGATGTCACGACGGACCGAATAGCAGCGTAGAGCGGATGAACACAAATTTGCCTCAATGAAATTCAAATGTCAAAAAATGCTGTTCTGTCTGATTCATCTAAAAGTGACAGAAGGGATTCTTCATTTAAGTGTGTGTTTTTGCCCCCCTTCACTTTTCAACTTCACAGTTGATGAGCTATTCAACGGCCCCCTGAACAACTTAAGTTTTGCAAATCAGTAATAACACGAATTTTAGTGTGATCAGTTATCACATAGCATTTTTTTTTTTAAAAAAGTTATGAATTCCAAGAATGTCTTCCAAATGAAACCAGTGATAGGATCAGTTTCACACTTCCTTCACAGCTTTACAATATTTGACTTCATTTGGACAGTTGAAGGAAGCACACTGTGTTTCCTAAACAGACCACAGAGGCAAACCAATGGGCACCCAGCCCCTGGTCATGTTTCTATTGAATGTCCTCGAACTTTTTGGCCGATCTGAATGGTTTTTCTTCTCAAACAACATTCATCTTTGGTTAATTGTGAGGCTTTATTAGGACCAGAAACAGGGGAACTTCAGCTTACCCTGAAATCTCATTTGTAAACATTGAGTCTTCCGTCCGTTTAAAATAAATGTGCCTCCAGACTGTTGTAAATAGCTCATTTACATCGTGAAACAAAACAGTTCAATTACTTTATGTCCTCAAGGGTTTTTATCACACACGTGCAAACATTTCTGTTAGGAAATTAAGTCACAGAAAAATCACTGAGTTAAGTTTCACTTCAACGAATGTTTTTAGTGTTCGTCTCCGTTTTGTTTTGGTTCCACTTCAGCTTCAGCATAAGATAAAGACAAAATGTAATTAAACTTAACGAGTGTTTACTGAGTGGACCTGGTGCAAGACCACCTGTCCAAATCAGTCATCCCGGGAACACCCACGTGCCTTTGCTGATGCTTGGACGAGACTGGACCACACTTTCACTGACGAGAGGTGAAACTGAACATTTTCCATTCGCCTCTCTTGTGCCAGTCCAGCAGACTGTTGCCACTTGTTGGGTGGAAGAGAATCGTGTTTTCAGGGGTCACGCTGTCCAATCTGGGCTTGTGTTTGTGGAGCAGTAATTAGATGCCTCATGGGTCATTTAATTAGCATTCAAACGTTACAGCTTGCAGCTCTGCAGCTGCCCATACAGCACCACGCTGGAGGAAACACAGAAAATGGCTTCTGCTGGGAGAAAGTGACTCTCACAGAAACATTCATTTATGCCACTTTTTTTTTTTTTTGGTCCAAAGAGAACTGCCCCTGGTTGCAAGTGTTATCAAAGTGGGTGTAACTTCAGCTGTGGCTCAGAGACTTGTGTGAACAACTGCAGGTACAAAGACTGCAGGAAGGTCGGCGTCCCTCAGTGCTTCCTTTGCAGCTGGAGAAGGCTTTAACAACACTCCTTCATTTGAGCAATAATACATCGGTTAATATCTGTTTTTAATTGGTCTCTCTTCTTCTGTAATTCTTGTTTCTGAAAGAGGCCTCTTGTTGTTGTTTTTCCCGCTTATTAAGCCACCTGAGAACAGGTTTGTAGACGAGTGTCTCTGTCCTAAACAAACACTCGAGTGCATCTGGTGCGTGTTTATAATTACCACGTTGCCATTTCAGCACAGTATGTGCAAATAAATAAACTATAACTATAATATGTGAAACACAGACGGTGCACTTGGAGCTGGGCTCATGTGCCTGTAGAAAATTAACACGGCTGTGCTGAGTGTGTTATCAAAGAAACACTGTTTGTTCAACGTTTCTATCCTATCTCAGAGTCACTGCAGTGTGAAGCTGTTGGCAGCGTGATAAGGTTTCTTTTTCAGATGTTACAGGAACAAAATATTGATGGTCAGAATTGGGAATGTCTCATTAGTTTGTTCTAGTCAGGCCTAAAAACTGGTCACAGGAGGGATGAGATAAAGTGCTAAAATTCGGGAATCTGGGATAAATGAAAGTTCTCTTTTATTGCAGAGTTTTTTAAGGTTTGTTTGAGACTCAGTTAAATTAATTGGCTGTAAAGTACAAACAAATATCAGAAAATTTGTTGTCAAGTACGTGCGAGGCTACTGATGTTACAGTGTAGTGAAGTAGAAGTGCAAGGTGCTGTTTTCATTAAAGCTTATTGACAGTATCAGTCACTTTTCTCTACATAATGAATCACAAACATAACAAAACGTCCAAATAATGGATGTGAAGCCACATTCAACACTGTGTCAAAGCCAGCGATACAAAATGTTGGTATAAAGTAGGAATTGTCTTTACTCTGAGATGAACCAATTTGCTCCACAGATCAAAAGTTCTTGATATTGTTTCAAACTGTAGATTTACTGAGTGGAGACTTATTATCTCAAAAGCAGCAAAGAAGATCCAAGATGACAATGTAATGAAATTATTTCAGCTCTGGTAAAGTTTTACGTCCCACTAATTACTGCATTGCGATCTTTTGCTGTTTTATTTTGTTTCAAGTATTACTTCAAACGCCGCCGTCCTCTCTTTCAAACTCCACCGGCTGCTCTCAGGCACTGAACTCTCCTACAGTGGTGCAATCCATGACAGTTGTGTGGCCACAGCACAGCGGGGGTCTGCTCTTAATTGGATCCTGACTGTACAAGCGGAGTTAAAGCAAAGACGTCGCCGATGCTAACAATGATAGATGAGGTGGATTAACAGAAGGAGCAGGGGTGCACCAGGGAATCCGGCTGCTCTGAGTGTAATTAGTAATGGCCTGATCTTCATGAACAGTGGGATCTATGCTCCCTCTGAGGTGGTGCTCCACAGCGTTGAAAGTGCTGCAGAAATGAATTGCTGTGTTTTTCTTATGAATTGATGTTTATCATTGTTTTTGAGGTAAGTGACAGAAAGAAAAAAACAAGGACACCAAAAGTGCCCTTTATTGAAATTCTGCCCTGCAGTCGGACTCGCAGAGGGCCGATGCATCACTTCAACTGCGACTGCTAATACGTCCCCACTGACAGCCAGCGCCCCCGAGTGCCCTCAATAAGTGTTCATTTTCACTTCGCCGCCGCTGCCTTGTCTTATATTGTTTTGGAGTGAGTTCGAGGATGGGCTGTAATTTCTGAAAATTACAACATTTCCATCCAGCAGCACCTGCTGCAGCATCCCCCGGTGATTTGCTTTGGGTAAACACTGCACATAAATGACCCCCTAAATGTCCCTTTCTGACAGTTTATGGGTAGTTAAAACTCCATCTGAAACTGGACATTCAGTAAAAAAAACAGAAACCTCTGTGTTTACCTGCTCTGTATGCTCGCAGCTTAAAGGCTTTACCAGACTTCCAAACAGCAAAGTGGTCCTAACTCCTCAAACACTGCGTGTCCTGCTGCTCTGCTGCTCGCTTCACTTCCTCCAAGTAAAACACCCATTTTGCTAGCTCAGTAACTACAGGTGGAATGTAATGGAGTACTTGGTCATTTCTCTCAGGGAGACTTTTTTCAGGTGTCTGCAATCAGACATTTAACTGATATTAATCAACTGTTGACTTGAACACAAATTTCAGTACAATTGACTGAATTCCTTCCTAAAACTGACCTGTTCCTTCACTTGGCAGCTGTTTATCACAATGTGATCGAACCCAAATTCGATGTGACCACTCACACGTCAGCTAATGAGGCCTTGCAGGGACAAAGAGGAAGATTCCCGGTCAGGAGGTTACTGAGTTTTCATGCAAGGATCTGTTAAAGCTATCATGAGAAGGAGTAGGCTGATATTCGGATTACAGTTTTTACTCAAACATCCAATGGGTGCCTGTTATTCTTCAAGACTGACAGAAACAGAAACCTCCTGCTGACCCAAAAACAAGCGAGGAGAAGTTTGGAAACGCAATCAGCAGTGGAACAGCTGTTTGTCTCGGCTCCTCTGCAGCTAATTCTACAGTTTCAGGATGAGTCGGGCCATTTCTCACTGTTTGTTCCTCTTCCGAGCTTTTGCCCACCAGGAAGACAAGCTCATTATTAATGTAAGGCAGGCTCCTCTCCAGCGCTGCGGGGGTCCGCAGCTCCTGCCGTCTTTTACAAAACTGAATAGAAAATAAATCATCAAGTGTCTTCCGTCCTTCGCTGTGTGTTTTCCCAACGCTGCCAGATTGATGCGATCATTTCGATGCTTACTGTAACGTCTCAACCTCGCGCTCAGCCGTGAAAGAGAGAAACAGAAAGAAACTGAGTGCTGGGAACACTTATTACAGTGTAAACATCACAGCAGGGAACCTGCCTGAGTTTACAAAAGGCTTAATCCATCTCTTCAATAACCGTACATCTAAATCACAGAAGCCCATAACTCTCTATAGATATATATAAAAAAAATTCAACATTAAGCTCTCTGCATGTAGTGAAGTCTTAGAAATTCATGCAAATTGAATCCCAATAAATGTTCAGCGGTTAAGATTTAAAGCATTGGCTATGTGATCCGACAGTAACCTACTGTTTCAGCTCTCCAGGTCTCCCGGTGATTAAGAGGAGAAACAAACTCATGATCCTCCTCCTAATCGGGAGCAAGGTGATAGAAATTTAGCCATTAGACAGCAGTGGTTAGCACTCAGCATGCTTCCCGCAGAAATCCAATTTACCCAGTTAAACACCTCCTCAAAAAGCAATTTGCTTTGCCTTAACTGAATTTCGAATAACCTTTTTACATGCTCACACGTGCGTGGCTGCAACCATCAAAAGGAGCTGCTGTGAGAGCAGCACAGTCTAAGGGAATAGGAATTCAGGTAGGACGGGGAGGAATCGCTTCTGTGTTTTAATCCTCTGGACCACAGTGGTGTTGCACAGAGCAGCTCCTCTCCCCGGTGCTCTGTTTACATACAGACGTACTGAGCAAAGTTCAGGAAGAAGGAGGGAAAAAAAAGTGACCTGCAGAGAACCTGCACTGTGATGTCTTCATGAAAACACAATTACCGCTTCAGCTGGTGAATCGTTCGACCACAGTGGAGTCATGACATTTGCAGAATGCTTGATTAGTTACACTACACTCTGTGATAAGATGTTACTTTTATGAGTTTCCTACAATCTGGTAATAAGGATTCTGAAAGAATATCATGAAATAAAGATTCAGCACCACAGAATACGTGAAAAGCTTTTATTTTGAAACTCAGTGAAGTCATGTGGAAGAAAACCAAAAGTTTGGAAGTCTTGAAATCACCTTCATGTACACTTTGGGACTGAGCTATGACTGGAGTAGAATAAGAGTGGTCCACAAAGGGTCCCACATCAGTGGACCATCGCTGTAGTTTGTAACCGTCAGCGCCGCTGGGTGACTCAGATTCGAGAACTAAAAGCTGCACACGAAACCACTAAACTCATGGACTGAGTTTGCTGTGTGTTTGTAAAGACTAATAACTGAAGGTCTCTCCTCATTATTCATTTGAATTCCCTGATCTGCAGCGAGAATGCATCAGAAGAGATGAAAACCCAGCAGGAATCACTAGAACCTCTAACTCCATGCCCCTCCCCCACGCCCCCACTTCTCTCCCTCTCTGCTGGAAACACCAAACGATGTATTCCTTTCAGAACTTCGAGGTCACATCGAGAGTAACTTTTGGAAACTGGTGTTAAACACGGTTGGCCTTCATCCCTGTTCTGCACAGCGCCTGCCAGCACAGCCTTATTTCTCCTGAGCCACAGCAGCCGGTGAGTGCGAGCGTGGGGCTCGCGCCGTCTCGGCTCTCGGCAGCGTCAGGAGCTTTTTTAATGTTTTTGCTGGATGAATGATTCTTCACCGGAGTCGCATTTGTAAAAGAACAGATTAAAAGTCACAACATCCAAGGCTGTTTAATTATTCTTTAACACACACTGAGGACTCTTGCATTCATACATTGAAATTCAAACACAATAAACAGTCATTTCAAATAATTAAGCATCTGTACATAAAGGTTTTTTTTCCTAATGGAGCGCAATGTCTCTTTCCTGGTAGATGTATGAATTAATTCATTAATTAAGAATAAATTAATTCTCATATTAATTAGTGTGAGTTTAGGGGGTCAAAAGTCAAAGTATTTACAGGAAAGCAAGAGCTTCATATTTGTCCCAAATCTTTATTTTTATTCCGAAACAAAAACATCTAATCATTGCAAAGTTTAGAGACAAAACGCCTAATATGGTGCGTCATCGTCTCACACACTCATTGTAACAAATCCTTGTTGTTGTCTTGCAGTATATTCAGGCTTTCTACAATCAGACGTGGTTTGAGAGATATGGCGAGCCCATCCCGGCAGAGACCATCACCATCCTCTGGTCCGTCACCGTGTCCATATTCTCCATCGGAGGCCTTCTCGGAGCTCTGTCTGTCTCCATCATCATCAAAGTACTGGGAAGGTGAGTAATCTGTGCGTGTGCTTGGAATGAGGTGCGTCTCTCGACAATTCTGTCGACTTGAGACGCTGCTGAATATGAATGAAAGTCTGGAGCACAAAGTTCTTTCACATCCTGCTGGAGCTCTCCACAGAAACAAGCTGTGAGGCTGATTCAATTTAGATAAAAAAAGGTTTTGAACTGAATGAGGAATTTTGCTGATATTGCATTTCAACAACAATATCTTAAAAGCAGATCTTGGTGGGAAGTCGTTGGTGGAAGTAGTGGTGAGAAACCAGCGGGCCCTTTAAAAACACAAAAACACTCCTCAGTGATAAAACGCTCGAGACTCTCAGGTTTGAGTATTTTAACGAGTGCTTGACAAAGTGTGGAAATGTCCAAGGCTTTTAAAGTGAAGTGAGGTTTTTCTGTTTGAAGTGACGCTTGAAACCAATTAACTTCTATTTATATACTGGAGATGCTGAAATCACACAAATATCTGCTTGGACCTTTTCAGTGCCTTTAAAACGAGAGGCTCCATGTGATACGGCAGACTGACTGTGATGTGTTGGGGGGGGGGGGGGGGGGTCCGACCCTCTGTAGCTGGCTGACGGCAGCTTTCTGTGATTCCCAATATGTATTGTTGTGCGCTGCCTGTCGACTTACTGCAGATGAAAGAGTGAAAGTGTCTTGCACAGAGACACCGAGTACAGGCGGTCGGTTCACTTTCCAACCATGTGGGACTCAGGACAACAAAGAGCTCATAATGGAAAACTGGCAGATGGCTCCTCAGGAATGGGCTTTAAAAAAGACCCCAAAAAAGTTGGTTGACAAACAGAAGTTGTATGTGTTACATAATGCAGTGCTGTAAATGTGTTTACTAAAGTTTTTCCTATTGAAGCACTTACTTTTTTTTCTGTTCGAAGTGTTTAAATCCAGTTTTGTTCTACTTTTATTTGAGACCAGACTCAGTAAAAACAGAAAAAAGGTCCAGAGTGCACACGCCCGCTTCATGGTTTTTAAAAGTAGCTTTGGACCCAATAGGTTGAGCTTCCCGACCTCAGCCTGAGCTGTTAGCGTTCCTGACTTCCCCCCTGAACGCGTAGCTCTCAAACACTGGGCCGAAGATTAATCTTCATCAATAAGAAATACCAGCGATACATTTTTCATTGCTTCGCTGGCACTAAACATTGGAAGCCGAGGAGACAGAGGAGACAGAGCTCCCGTATGGTGCAGCCTGCTCCCTTTTGGAGTTTTATTTCATTGTCAGACTCCTCTTTCTCACTTTCCTTTATTACTCCCCATATCTTATTCGCTTTTTTCCCTCCTCTCTCTGACACCCGCACTAAATCACTGTCCATGACCGCCGGCTGGGTGCTCGGGAAAGTAAGAGCTTGCGATGTATGTTGGGCCTCGATATTATGCAGCAGCGAGACGCGGGCTGTCTTTCCTCCAGAGGTTCTTGTTGGAGTTTATTTACTTTTATGGATTCGGTCTCTAGTGTTACCACAGAGCAACAGAGGTACTGTGCACAGCAGGCTGAAGTAGGAGCTATGCGTTACTACTTCAAAGTCAGTGAAGCACAGAAACCAAGCCTGTTTTGTCCAATGTTT
>JAUESF010038461.1:0-19031 GCA_032274765.1 Malacoctenus tetranemus | reverse complement strand
GGCTCCGGATAAGCGGGAGATGATGGATGGATGGATGGATGGATGGATGGATGGATGGATGGATGGATGGATGGACATTCAATCATTTCAAACGGGCTCCAGTTGTTACTGAAATAAAATAGGTGTCGTGGTTACAATTGAATCATTTTTACAAACTTTCGTCATTCACAAATATTTTTTATCTAGCTTTGAATATTTTAGTGGGTGGTCTTTACTATCCTCCAAAATCCTTTTTCCAGTGTAATGCCACTGCCTGGGCATTTATGTTATCCTGATTAGTATGAAAAATAAACACAATCTACATGCAAAATCCTGAGCCACAATCATAACAGCAGAAATAATTCTCTTTTATCAGGAAGAAAGAAAAGAAAAGATGAAGCACAACAAACTTCACTGCAAGGATTTCTTTAACAAGGGACGAGAATGTAAAGTCCATGTTGGTACTGTAGTTCCTTCGGGGAATCTCACTCAACTCCTACACGCTGCATTTAGCGTAGTCTGCCGAAACCTCGTTCCACTGTCTGTCTTTTGAATGGTTTGCTGATAGCAAGAGTGTGCTTCGCATTCAGGTGATATTTTAGACTGGAAGTACTCCTGTGACAAGGAAATTCAGCTTAACACGATGATGACTTTGTATCTGTCAAATCAGCCATCTGCCAAGTACTTTAAAATGAAAATGACCATGCTAAAGTTCTGCAGCGTTACCCTTCTTCTCCATGCTTGTTCTGTTTTCTTCCGCATTCACCTTTCTTATCCGGTTCCACAGCAGCCAGCAACAGACGTTTCCAAAATAAAAGCATGTGAGCAACATGTGCTAATGCACGACAAAATAATCATCGGCATTGATAGATTGATGGGTTCACGCAAAAATAACACATTAACTTGCCCAGCCCTAGTCATAACTGATCTTGACAATTTTTTTGTGAGCTGCTTTGCACATGCAAGATGCTCTTACATTCGGCACTGAGAACAGCGACGACTACAGTGAAGACAGGGCCACATGTGTGCTTTTATACACAGTTTGATTCACGCAGACGATACAACATCAGTGTCCAAAACATCAGGGATAAAGTCGTTAGATAAGGCCAGTCACTTTTGCCCCCCCCCAAAAAATCATCATAATGGTTTTTGGTTCCACCAATCAGCATACACGATGAAGCTTCATCCCCTGAAGAATGGAAAAAGTGGAAAAGGACCTGAAGAGCAGCAACGCCGGGTCAAATATGAAGGGGCATTGGTGAACAGTTTCTAGGCCCCTTATCACCCCCTCCCCCCAACCATATGTTTGATTTAACTGTTTAATTTCTCGAATAAAGTAAACTTCAATGACAAACATTTCCTTTGGTAAATTTAATCAAATGAATTAAAATGAAATTAAAGCAATTTTTGATGAAAAATGAAAAATACTTCTGCACTTTGCGACTTTCTTGCTAAATGTAGTGGGTTTTCAGACCCCTCGAGCGACAAATCTAGCAACTCTTTGTGGTGTTATGGGAGACTTTTGGAGACTGAGGTAAAGGCACGTGTCACCAACTTTTCTGAACCAGCAGCGGGTGCTGTTGTGAGCCCCTCCCCATCCCACAGCACTCACTGGCAGTGACTACTGTCAGAGGAGATGTGCGCCCACATGCATGAAGTCGCCGCTGGTCGAACCGGGGGGGGGGGACTAAAAGCAAAATTTTTTTTCCCTACAACAAATCACTACAGTAAAACAAATCACTGTACTGTATTACTGTATATATTGTTAGGCTGATTTCTATGCAAAAAAAAAACAACTAAAAAAACCATCAGTAAATCTGCCAAATTGTCTCAATTGGGTCATTTTTGCCTGTCCCAAGCCCGGATATTAAACAGGTAATTTCTTAAAGCAAAATATTTGCCTTGTCTTTATTCCATCTAACTGTACAGGAGCTAATTTGCCAGGATTTCACAACCTAGGGCAGTTTGTGTGTGTGTGTGTGTGTGCGCGCGTGCGTGTGTGATCAGTGCTGCTGCCCAGGAGAAAGGACACAGAGCAGCGCGAGTGTCATTATTGTAGCACCTTCTCAATGAGTAAAGACCTCATCAGGAATCATCCACTTGAACCTGACTGACTGAGGAGTCGTTGGCACATTCAGACATGTAAACAATGTGCAGTTGGATGCACTGTGGCTAAAGTCACATGTGGTTTAACCAGAAAGGGGTTACAACTAGGGATGCACTGCTCCATGTATTTCACTCTCGATACCGATACAGACATCTGAGGCTTAGTAGCTGCAGATACCGATCTGATACCGATCTAAAAGAGAAAAAACAGTGCCGAATTGATTTCTTCAGAAAAACTAAACACAGACATAAATGTACTGAATAACATACTTATGGAAAACTCTGCACCAGTACAGCACACTTAAACACACATAAAAATGTGTAAAAACAAAACACAACTTGCATTTGGGACAGAATGCATTCAGCTCAGCAGATTTCTGTCTTTCAGATTTTCTGCAAAACAAAACCCACAATGTCGACGAAATGTTCTGCACCACTGAGGAAGCTGCAGACGCGCTCAAAAGGTAGGAAAATGCTAACTATGGCAGAGAAAGTTACACTTCTGGACATGCAAACGGAAGGTAGAAGCTACACTGCCACAGGGTGCTCACATCATCATCATCACAGAGCACAGCACTGTATAATAATTGTAAACAAGATGAAACTTCCCGGATTTCGCCTGTTGCGGGTTGTTTTTAGAACGTAACCCCGCGATAAATGACGGTCCACTGTTCTTGGCTGCCCTGTTCTGGAAAGCTGCAGACCCTCCGTAAATCGCCTCTTCCCGCAACCGCTCCGTGACGACCCCCCACAGTGCAGGATCCCCAGGCAGCAGATGCCCTGAGATGCAGGGGGCTGCTCCAAGAATTGACAGGCAACTCATGGGGCGGCGAGACCGGAGAGCCGTCATCAGCGCTTCCCTCAGCGGTCACACTCGCAGCAGAATCTGGGCTGTTGTTTGAGGAGGCTGCCGGTGGCTCTCCGGTCTCTGGGCTGCTGAGGTAAGCTAGCGCTAGCAGTGAAGAGTCCTGGCTGGGAGTTGACCTCGTCGTTGACGGAAGCCGACTTCACAGAACTGTCCACAACAGTAACGGGAGTGAAGAAATTGCCTATCTTATATACATACTTTAAATTTTCAGTGACGCTCGACATCTTGCGACCCGCTCAGTGTTGATCGGCGCCACCTTGACCCGCCTCATGCAGACTGACCAATGAGGAGAAGGTCCTAATTTTGGGCCCTGTCTTTATTGGTCAGTCCGCTCCATTTCGAAAAAAATCTATGCTCCCAGTCCGCAAGCGCATGACGTTATGCAGAGCACAACGCATAGATTTGGACTAAATAGATTCGCCTTCATGGATCGGCCATATTGTCACTGATACCTGATTTTTTCCTATATCGGACCGATACTGATATTAATATTGGATCAGTGCATCTCGAGGTACAACATTAAAATAGAGTTGTTACCATCAGGTGAAGGTGTGAAAGATGTCAAAAACACCAAACTTTGTCACACTCACAAAGCTGTATCGCTGTAATGAAGGTAGAAAGAACAGATTACTGAGGCCTGTCAGTTCACTGAGTTGCAACAAGAGCAGTAGGTGTGAGCGCAAGTAGGTATGATGGGGGGTGGGTAGGGGTCGGGGGCAAGCCTTCATGACCTGTTGCCACATGGCACCTTCACATTAACCTACTGCCACTCTAATGGTGAGTAAGTGCTGAATTGGAAACACTCTAATTGAATGTTTACCTTGTCAGTCTTTAAAGTGTGTACCAGTAGATCAGCAGAGCAGGAGCCACTCCTGACAACAATCACCACAGCAAGTCATGAAGCAAGTCCGAGTAGAGAAGCACACTATGGAACAATCAATAGGAGACTGTCACTTGTTAAATGAAGAAAGTGACACAGCTCATGTGAATGAAACATGTAAAGAACCCTACAACTAAGACGATAGGAGGCAGGCTTTCGTTAAAAAAAAGGGGGGGGGATGAATGAATGGCTGTGCAACAACAATCGGGCCTCATAACATGCAAATAAATGCAATCACCCAGACTGAAACCTGGTTGTATAGCTTCAATGATGGAGGAGGGGGTACTTTCATCACTTAGGCAGCACACCAACTGAAAACAGTGCCAGAGCCAGACAAGGAGGGGGGAACACACTGGCCTTACCGAGGTATTTTATGTTGAATCCTCGCGGCGGGTTGAGAGACCTCCGCATCCACTCCTCCCGCAGCACCTCAAGGTGGTCCTCCTTCCCCTGTATCAGCAGCACATGCTCGTCTATCCATCCGAGGAAAAACGTCTCGGACACAGCCTCGGTTATCCGCGGGTTCCAGACGTGCTGCTGCGCGTTTTCGGCTTTGAAGTCGGCGAAAATCTCGTAGCCGGTGTGGTGCCTCGGCAGGTCGTCGCTTTCTGACACCCTGTTCGTCCCCAGCGCCTCCCCTGCCCCGACCCTGGATAGCACTATCGCCAGAGAATGGGGGGCTATTTGCAGGAAAGACTCCATTGTCACGTTGGTTTGTTGTTTTTAACAAGCTGTCGCACGCGGGGTTGTCATTTTAACGAGCCAAAACACCGTCGGTCTGAAGGGGAATCACACAGTTCATAAAAGCACACAGTGCGGCCACGCCACCCGGCAGTGTCATGGTTTACTGAGAGGGTCTCTGCAAGCTAGTTTTTGCTAGCTCCCCTTAGCTTCCGAGCCCCGCACGAATCCCATCCCCTACGTCTGCATCCTTTGCGTTATGCCCACCTGGACGGAGAATTTCGCCCCGCACGCGGTCCGGGTGTCTAGTAAAAAGTCATGTCCGGCGCTGCCGATGTGAATCGGCGGGTGACATTCGCGGTCTTTAAGGCTGAGCTCGTAGTAACGTCCGAAAGCTTGACATACAAGCTAGCTTAGCGGAATGCTAGCGTGTAATGAATACACCCAGGCAACAGATGCGGCGAGCCCACCTCATCCTTAACACCAGGCATTACCGCGGTCTCTCGGGACACATCCGGACACCGTTTGTCACCCTTCACGGGAGGAACGACAAAAAAGGGCGAGGTGTTCAGTCAGCCAAGAGCGGTGCCATGTCCCGCTCCCGGTACGTCTGGAAAAACAGCCGTTTGTCGGCACAGCTGGATGAAGCTGGAGTCCGCTCAGGAACATTGAAGGCAGGCGTCGCTCCGGAACTGCATCAAGAAGGCATCTCCAAAGACGACAGGGCCAAGTCCAGGAACAATCACCCCACCGCGCACTGGCAATCTGCAGCCACACGCACCCTGCATTGTTTGCACGGTTTACTCGCTGAAATAAATCAGGATACAAAGCAAGTTATCAGTGGATTAGGATTAAGTTTGGTTTGGGTGTGATGCTGTCATTTTACACATGGAAAAATTTAAAAAAAAAAAAAAAAAAAAAACAAAAGCTACTTCGTCCTGTCAACATAAGGATGTGTTGAAGACACATCACATCCTCTAGAATCTAGAGGATGTGATGTGACCCCAGATTACTGTGTGTAATCTAGAGTCTAGATTACACACAGGTCAATTTATCAAAACTACAATTAGGTTTACAAGAATTGAACCTGCTTCTTTGCACAAGTTGATGCGTTAGATTTGCATTTGTTTTTATAAATCTATCAATCAATCTGGTTAAAGATCTATTACACCTCCCACAGTATACGGTAACCAAAAATTCAATCCAACTGTGTTATTCCCTGTTTAATTAGAGTTCTGTTGAGCACAGCCACCGTTGAAGGTGGGAGCCAGGCCACCAGCCACTTGTGCAGACACAAAACCAGAGATAAGTACCAGTTTGATAACGGCCATTGTCATGGCCAGAGATCATTGCACTAAGAAGTTTGCTTGTGAGTCCACTGTTTCCTTCTGTCTCCAACTCTACTCCAGGACACGGAACATGTACCTTTAGCATCATCTGCTGTTTCCACGGTCAATCCAACACGAAGGCAGAATTTCTTCAGTTCATCAACACCTTTGCAGTGCACTACAAAACATCCCAGCAAATCTTGGCATACTGAACACATCCATGCTTAAAAAAGAGTTGCAGAGCAGAAGTTCACAGATGAGCCTGAGATAATGTCACAATATTATGATTTTTTTTATTGCAATACAACACGTTAGTGAATATAGCCTGTAGGCTTTTGTGCAGCCTTTCCTACCTTCTATCACACCATGCCATTGGTCAGACTGGACAACTTGGAAGGGATTTTCGTACGCTTTTTTTTTTTTTTTTTTTTTTTAATTGTGTGAATTGTTTCCTGTGTCCACTCAGTTAGACAACGATTTCTGCATGTTCTGGATTGGAGTAAAGTGTATCTCAAGGGTTGGTGTTGGGTCTGGTCTTGGGTTCTTTTTTATGCTTGATACTATGTCCAGTATCAGCTGAGGTCGGCTCCAGCAACCTGTGAAAAAAGCAGCAGAGAAGACGACTGAGTGTGGAGAACAAACCCTCGCGACCAGCGTCATCTACTGGCAAGATAGTGAAACATCCAACCTGCCACCAAACCCCAACGTCTACTACAATTTCACTCTTGAATTTCAAACAAAAGCTGATCGGAGCACGTTTTTTTGAAACACATCAGTCATAGAAAAAGAAATTCAAGCATTTGAACTTTTGAAGAGACCATCTGGCATATTTTCTCAGGATAGATTTTACTGTTTCCTTGCAAACTGCTGTATGACCTCACTCCCACGCACATACTGCATATGAGCTGTTACTATCATGCACATCAAGTGGTATCCCACTCCAGAGAGTGACAGTACTTTAAATATATACTGACCATAATGCTTATTTGATAAAGGATGAGGATCTTCTATAGGTATACCTCTATGTCTTTGTACCAAGTTTGAAAGCAACTCTGTTTGCTGCTGAAATGTTTGGTGAACTGGAGATCCTCACATTACACAGTGGAGAGTGCATGTTCAGTGGGCTTTCATTCCTGTGTTTAAAAACCCCTCCAAACTGCTGGAAAGGTCTAAAACCATCACCTTTTGCTATAGAGTTCAGACACCGACAGACAGACAGACAGACAGACAGACAGACAGACAGACAGACAGACGGACGGACGGACGGACGGACGGACGGACGGACGGACAGACAGACAGACAGACAGACAGACAGACAGAGAAAAAAAGGCCCACACATTTGTGGGATCAAAGTCAGAAATTGTTGCCTCTCCAGGCCTTTTACAATTTCTACAATCCTCTCATTTAGAATGTTTTTAGAGCCTAAGCAGCTGTGAATAACTGCGAGCTCACTAAACGTCTGGACACCGTGGCAGACCTGTAAACACAAACAGTGGGAGTTCCTCTTCTATGCTTGCATTATCAGAACAGTGGACTCTTGAACGCTCCCTCTCAGCTGGTAATTGAAATAGATATATATTTTCAGATGTACTTATAACAATACAGATTGGTTTGTTTTTAGAATTCATTCATCTGTAATTGATCAGAAGTTCAATCTACCTTGTTGTCACAAGGAAGTCTTCAACACACTGTGTTCCATATTTGTGTGCAAATTACTTTTTTCTCTGATTTTCCTGAAAAGTTGATTCAAATGACACCATCATTGTCGAGTCGTCAACCAAGTATAATTTCATTAATATTGATCAAACTTCCCTCTGACAACAGTATTCTTTTGGAAAATAACTGGGAGGGTGCTCAGTACAGGGATTTATCTGCCATGCTTGCCCTGCCTCCTGAGTGTATTTGTGTTTTCGTGGTGTTGACCGAAAAAGTCTGTTTCTTTTAAAATGTTTCCTCCTGAACACAGAAGCCCATTGTTTCACGTCGAGGATCAGTACTTGGGACGTCAAATAGAAGTGTGTACACTGCCATCTGCTGGGCAAATTGAAGTAAGGCAGTCAATGCCATCGTACTGTGTGTTGCACATTGTATATTTCTGAAATGTATTGAGGATTGTAATAAAGGGTCGCAATGGACAATAGATTGTTTTTTAATACAACGGGCCTCTGTAACTATGTGGACACAAACACAGACACAACGCTTTGTTCTTGAGACGAGGGCCTATGAAGGCACCACATGAGTTTGTATTGTTAATTCAATATCAACAGTTTTTACTGTCCCTCTTGAACGCTCCCTCTCAGCTGGTGACGTCTGCAGCGGTGTCCGGAAGTTTAGTGAACTCGCAGAAGCGCAGCTGTTTACAGCTGTTTAGGCTCTAAAAACAAGCTTTTTCTGATGATAATTCACATATGCAGCAATATCAATGACATGAAATAGTTTATTCTGTTTCTTTTTGAGTGTAGACTGAACAGCCCCTCAGTTCAGTCTACAGTGCGTCTACCTGAGGGCCTCCTGCTGGCCACAGGGCCTAAAGCAGCTGCTTGGTTTATTTCGAAGCTACAGCGCCTCTGCGACCACTTGGGGAATTCCCAAGCACAGTTTACAGTTAGATCACCATGCAGATCACACACACTTATGTACTGGTTTACTGGTGTGTCTCCTGATGAGTAAATGCTCTTTTCACCGTGTTTTAAATACTTAGTCATGAAAGGAGGACGTTGTATCTCACCAAGACAAAACCAAGATGCTGGTCATTGATACTAATACACACAGAAAAACAAAGAATACCTGACAGAAGATGTACAGAGTTCTGGTGTGGTATGAAGTTCAGTTCATCACTGGTTGTATCAGCGATGTTCAGAGCTTGGATCAGACAGGGAAAAGTTTCCATGTGTGAGACTTATTGTAGGCCAGCAACGAGCCGGCGTGTTTCTTCTTGTTTTTGAGCAGTGTAATTTTTCAAACAACCTGGATACAAAAGAGGAAAACAGATGTCTGAACAAACATTAAAGTCTTCAGCTGCTCTGAATTGAGGCTCGGTCATGAAATATTCACCGGTAAGTATGCGTGGTCGTGGCATTCTGCTCTCAGCCGGGACGCTCATCACTCTACATTCTCGTTTCATCTTCCAACGCCGCGCCTCTCCCTATTCAAAAGGGGCGAAAAAGCCCCGACGAGCCAGATGGCCACAGTTCCCAAACCACACCAACCCATGTAAAAGATTCAGAGAGGATCTGCAAACTTGATGATTGTCTTCAAAACAGGAAAGAGAAGAAGCAAATTCCCGCTCATCACTTCAACTGTTCTGCCCTGACACACTTTCCTCCAGGTGTAGAGTGGATGCTTCGCTCCTATTTGTGTTTTTGAATCATGTAGTTACACAGATTGAATAAAAGAAATGTTATCGACTATGTCATGTGAAACTTGTTCCAAAGAAGTCACAGTTTGCTCGTGTGATCATGTCCTGCATGTCCTGTCCAGTACCTGTTTCGACTGGACATGTGTTTTTGGAGACCACACACGGCCAATCGCAGTGATTGGCGCACTCGTGCTGCACTCTGACCACTGTGACCGCACTCACTCTGACTTGTTTCTCTCAAGCCGAGCAGGAATTTTGTCTTACAAGAAAAATGTCTCTCTTTACCTTAAAAAAAAAAAAACTTAAAGTTGACTAAGTTCAACAATGAATGGAAGATAACAGGGCTAGCATCTTTTGATGAGCAAAGACGTCACGGCACGGATTCAATCAAGCAAATTCCAATTTCTGACACATCAAATATGAAGAGAGTCGAGTCCCTTGCATCAGATGTTTTGGAGCCCCTTTTGGAGCCCCTTGTTCTGCCTCAGTTTCATGAACTGGCCCCAATTCCAAATTAATTAAATAGCCATGGCCTAAGGAATTCACTGACATCTGCAGTCTGTTGATGCTCCCGTATCAAACATGTTCATTTACTAAGGTCTGATAACTGTGAAGCCTGGTCCTTTTCAGGACTCTTCTGATTGTCAATGTTTGTGGCTCTGAGGCTGTCACATCTGTGACAGATCCTGGCTGCCGTGACTGCTGTGTTGTGACCAACCTCTGCTAAGGTTCAGTGCCCTGACCTGGAGCACCCGCCGCCATTCGTCTGTTCCGGAGGACGCCCCTAAACTTAGTCTAATGTTATAACACACATGAAAACAAGTGGTGCACCGACTCTGGCACCGCCTTTCACCGTCGGTCGCTGGTGAAACACTTGCACAGGAGACCCATGTTGAAATGACATCCGAACAGATGCATTGGTGTGGTTTATTATGGGAGGAGGTTCGGTGGTCCCTGGCTGCATGTGCCCTTTGTGTTCTGATCTTCCAGTGCGATCGTTCACCCTGACCTGGAGCATGTGCTTGGGTCTAGCTTGGGTCTAGCTACTCAGCACTGAAAAATCTGAACTTGAGCCAAAAGCTCACGGTGCGACGTCCCTAAACCAAACCAACCCAACAACTCACTCACTGATATTCACTTTCTCTGATTTAGCCGCTAACAAACAGCCACACAGCAGAACATGTCTCTGGCAATGCTTTCTCAAAGTCATAAAAGTATCCAAAGAAAACAAAAGTGATGTCTTGCTCGGTGAACTCCTGTGTTGTAGCTCTGTCGTGTTTTTAACAATGCAGTTCTCCCTGCTACATTGTTTTATAAAGAATTTACACTTCACACAGAACTTGTTTTGTACTTGTTCTCATGTTTTCTGCACAAGCTGCAAAAAATGTCAGTATGACACACACGACTTTCATTTGCCATACCAAAGAATACCACCGGTAATTCAATCCCAAACATGTCCTTGTGTCATTGTCAGAGACATCTGCAAGAGAAAAGCCCCCCCCAAACCCTTTCCTCTGCTCTACCTTTTTTTTTCTATTAATAATTAAAGTGTCTCCGAGGACCTTTGCACTGCTCTGCCCTATTTCCATATTAACACACAAAGACAGCCTTTTTATGCTTTGTTCTGTCTGGAGAAATCACTCCTTCTCTCCTTCATAATGGGTGTCTTCCTGTCCCCACGGAGTCACACTGTTACTCTAATTCAGAATGAGGTCCAATTGCCTGCATGGTCTGTTAGCTCCAAATGAGTTTGAGAGTATTCAAATCTCTTCAGTTGCCACTCCATCGGTTATCCTGCCATCATTTCCTTTCCCAGCCATAAAATGTGTGCTTCATGCCACCACATCACCACATGATTCTGTACGAAGAAGACACAAAAGATCAAAGAGTGGCATGTGACAAACGTCTACTGTCATTGCCATTCAAGACTACACAACCCATCGATGTTTAACAGCTGTACAGTGGCAGATCTGGGATTCTGGAGTTACATTGAAACCGCAGCTCAAAGTGTCCCAATTCTGGTCATCTCTGTGGCACAGATCTCTTTTCATGTCAGTGTCCACAAAAAGCAAAAGCAACTGCTTGCAGCATTTCTTCATTTCCCTCAGCATGAGTGGAATCACCCTAGCACAGCTTCAGAACAAGTGGCAACAACATTCCAATACCCATCACACTATCACAGCACACTAATATTGTTAGCAGTAGCACCCGACACAAGTTTTTTTTTGTTAAAAAACATGTGTAGGGTGGTTTTTTTTCGGTGAAATATCAATAAGAAGGGAGACTGAAATTACACATTTGCTATTTTATTGTTTGCCTAAGCCTAATTAAGTAGTGGTGAGGCTGTGGTGGATTTATTTCTGTCTGATTCTATACCTTTTATTGAAAGTATTTCAATTTAGCGAGTTTTGCAGTTAAAATGTTGGAGTATAATGTCAAATGTTGCCCTCTGTGTATTGAACTGTGGCTGTGACACTTGAATTTTACTATTTGCTGATTTGGAGGCAGATGACATCACAGAAAACCACTTCTGATCCCGCCCCTCCAATAAAAAAAAACAAAACCCAAAAAACCCCAATTGAACTCCATCTCTGCAGCACCGGTATTTCAATTA
The DNA here is from genome assembly GCA_032274765.1 of Malacoctenus tetranemus. NCBI lineage: Eukaryota > Metazoa > Chordata > Actinopteri > Blenniiformes > Labrisomidae > Malacoctenus > Malacoctenus tetranemus. Next base: position 7,217 of record JAUESF010038461.1, on the reverse strand, counting down.
CACCTTGGAAGTGTCAGATGTCAGAAGTGAACAGGCTAACTGGCTAAAAGTGACGCAATCATATTGTGAAGCGGCTGTAGCGAAATCAATTTCTGACACCTGTCACTTTTTGATGCAACACCAGATAATCCCAGCGGAGCTAACGGCGCTGTCTTTCCTGTGGCAGAAGTTGGAGTCACTGGTGGACCGGTGGTTGGGCAGCACAAGTGTCTGCCCAAAGTGGGTCCATATGTCACTCAAATGCAAGACAAGCACAAAGAAAGAGGAAAGATTTCAACAAAAGACAAGGGATGAAAGGGTTGAACAACTGGCACAAAGAGCCCAAACTGGGAATTAGACAGAGAACTGAAGTATACAACTAGCGTAGTGATTAGACAGTCAAGCAACTGGGTAATACGTTGGAATTCTGTCCTTCCTTCAGCTTTTTACCCAGAATTCCTGCGCGTTTGTTAATTAGATTAAAACGGAGTCATTAGTGAATTTCAAACAAAAAGAGTATTTTACTTCACCAATCAAATAATAATCTTACATTCAGAATTCAATGTGCAGTTGCAGAGCTCTGGGTCCAATTCTCCCTGACAATCAGGCATCAAGCGCGTCTCATGCTCAGCTGAGAAAAGACACCTAACTGTCCCAAGCTCTGTCTTCTTATCCCATGGATCTCTGGTCAGGTTCCATCATCTCATCTCTCATTGGCAGAGGCATTTTCGAATCATTGCAGGATCAGTTTCCAGACTCGTGATTGGCTCCTTCACAGGTGTCCCCAGCACTCAGTCACTCCTGTCCACCTCCAGGAAGTGTCATAAACTGTTGCGGGGGTTGCAGCTTCAGTCCCCCTTTTGATCTCTGCAACCTCCAGAGATCAACACACACTACGGGATACATGTAACACAAACTACATTATCACTTTATTACCACATATCCAAACTTCTGGCATCAGCAGCTTGGATGTCTCTACAGCCTGGGCCATCTGGTATGGAGGAGGAGGAAACACCTTTCCTTCTACTGCTGTAATGACAAAGTGACTACAAAGTGAACGAGCACAAAGAAGGCAACACCACAAATGACCAGAATGGCAAAATAATACTGTGAGTGAAGTAAGAGTAGAGGCAACTAAGCCTTTCTACTTACCAAAAATGTCCACCCTAAATAAAAGTATCCCTGCACACTTTACTTAACTTGGATTTGAACATTCTGATCATGTGTTCTGTTGTCACTTGCAAATGTGTACGGTACACGGAGCCAAATGCACATTTTAAACTCAATACAGTTTCTACTTGTCTGGGATCTTTGTTCTTAAAATGTATACATCATATTAAATATTAAAATGCTTCACACACAAGGGCAGGAGCATGCAATCAGAAAAAGGAGGGGGAGTCATAAAGCATGAACTGAGAGACGGAACGACACCTTCACGATAAAAAAGGAAACTGACAAGACAAAAAAGAGGCCAGTGGAGGCTTCCTGAGGGGTAGTGAGGACAGTCCTTGAGGCACCAGCAGTAACAAGCCACCAGTTTGCCAATGCCTTTGAAACAATGACACTGTTTGTACAGACGACCTCAAGACAAGGGCACAATGAAAATGACACACACAGAAATCACATCTTTATCTTTCTGTTAATGAGAGAACCAAGAAGACAAGAAACCTGGAGTGCCAAACAAGCCAAAATTTGTATGGGTGATCCTGATGAGAGAAAAACCCTCCAAAGGCCTGTGATGAAACATGAAGCACCATACAACAAACAGATACAGATCACAGTTTAATTGTTCTTCCCCACTTTGAATGTAACATGCTGCATTATCAAAGGACAAAAAAGGTCCTCCTGGTTATTGGTAAACATGTAGGTATGCCAATAACTGGTCTAAGCAAGCAACTTGGATCCTTTCAACGACAGCTGAATTGGTTTTAGGTTTTTTTTATATGAATGTTTCCTGACATGCCCAGGACATTTTTAATGGGGAGACTGTAAAATCCAAGCATGTGACTGAAATGTGATGTGGCTATATTTGTGCACAACAATTTACATCACAGTGCACTCTAGCATCCACCCATCACCTCTGCACAGAGGCTCTCTGTGTCCTCCGCGTGTAAATAGTGTAATTGCAAGGTCAGCGTTGAAAAGGATGGAGGCTCTGTCCTGTGGCTTCTCCCTTTGTAGCATTCTTATTGACAAGCTGATGATTTTCAGGTTCTGAGGGTTGAGTGAAGTGGGTGGCAGATAAGACCCACTCAGAGCTAAATGGAATGCATCGAGGAAATTGCTATTTTTGGTCTCCAAGCTCTCTGAGCTGTATAATAATTGCGAGTATGAAAATGAGGTCCTGGTTCAAGGGGCTGTGTGGAAACTTACAACGTTTAGATTTTAAGCAGGTACAGCACAAGTGCTAAGAAAGTAGTCTTGTGCTAACACAGAATGACATGTTAACAGTTTACAAGTTGGCATTCAGTATGATGTTAACCATTGTTTTGTCATAGTAGCAAACAGTAAAAATGTTAACCAGAATCATGAGACCCTGACACTACAGTCATTCTACAGAAATTCAGGAAAAATAATGTGGAATAACAGACTCCATAGAAATGGACCTGTTTTTAAAAACAGAAGAAAATAGAAGAACAGAATAAAGAAGAAACACATTTTGACAAGAGAAGCATGAGGGTCCACATGTAATAGTGTTCCCTCCACAGCCTGTTCCCGCCCTCCCTTTTTCATAATAAGCATTATGAATAATAAGAGCACTAATAACATTATTACCTTCAAATAAAGTGCTGGAGTCTAAAACACAATGATTTGTTGGAAAATCTAATTTGCATATCGGTGTCGTAGCACATTGTTTTAAATTATAGTTATAAACCTCATAAAAATGCATTTATTTCAAGCAGGGGCGCCAGATTTAAAGCATTAGGGCAAATCTGGTCCAGTACATCAGTTCGTGTGGTTCCCAAGCACTCAAAATACAACTCATTGTCTCAGAATGTTTTTTTCATGGGCCTTTAAAACATATTTGAATGTGTCTGTGAAAATAAGTGCATCACAACTTTGCACACATTTTTGCTTCTTTTGTTTTTTTGCAGAAAGATTTATCCAATGACAGACAAATGGAGTGCAAAAATGATACAGTGCAGAGCATATACAGTATATTGCGGGAAAGACCAGGATGGGGTTTATTTTTCTGTGCCCAGGAGCTGGTGGAATAGGTTTGCATGTTGTAAAGTGTATCCTGAAAAGATAACTGTGGAGTGAAAGCAGTCGTCCAGAGGACTTTCCCTGTTTCTTCTTTTATTCCTTGGACAGAGACATTTGTCCTTTTTCTGGCCCTTATCTTGTTCCTTATCTCATTTAGTCTTGTTTGCAAGAGGCAAATATTTGACTCAGTTACTGCTAAAAAGCAAAGTGTTTGGGCTTTTGAGAGAGGAGCTGAGCACAGCACAGCTGCAAAGCAAGGGGCCACTTGATTTGTAACACAACACAAAGCAGTGGGGAGTCAGGTGAGAAGTGAAAAATAGTGCTATGATGATAATGATCAGCTTGAATTAAAATTGCATTTAAAGTTTGTGCAGGATGTAAACACAAGTCACCTCATGGATGAAATGAGCTGGAAATGAAACAGCGACTCTTGGAAAGTGGTAAAGCTAAGAAAAAACTCTGTGGCTTGCTGCAACCCAACAGGACCAAGTGGATACAAAGTCTGCACTGGACACCAGATGGGAGATTCATGCAGACACTATTTCGTCCATGGTCAAAGGGGGCACCTGTCCAGAGTGTTTTGAATAGACAGGGATACAGGAGAGGGCTTCTGAGTTGGGACTGTCAGTAGCCCATGAACCTAAAGCTGATGTAACGTCACTGAGCAAAACAGTGGTGGATAAATTCATTCATCCTTTCCAAGACCCAACCAATGACTTTTTGCTTTGACATCCAGCCAAAAATGAAACAGGAAGTGATGTGACAGACAATGAGACAAGACAAGAATAACTAAGACTCAACTAAAATGAGTCATTGCAAAATTTAATCTCCGAGTGCTGAAACCAGAAAGTACACTCGGTGTGGAAAAGTTCTTGACATTTGCTGTAAGGAAAGAAAGTGCCAACCACACAGCTGTCAAACTGTAGAGGATGATATGAAAGAAAAGAGCACAGTTACCATTTCATGTAGACTGGTGGAGGAAGTCAGCTGTTATTTTGGCTTGACTGAACAATGTGTGACTCTTCAGTTGGTTTATTTGGAGGTGCTAGTGCCATACCTGTAAACACTGATGTGACAGCAAAGCCTGCCTTCAACACACAAAGTGGACAACAAATTATTGGAATTAATAACCAGGCATCTTTTCTCTTGGCATGTAACCACTTTGTTGTTTTTAGACGGACCCAACAGTTCTCACCCTGTTGAAATTTACATAATGTGGCACATTCGTTTGGGCAAGCCCATTGCATGCAGAGAACCTGCACACAAATGAAGTTGGCTGGTTGATTTCCTGGGCTTCATGCTGGACACCGAGGTATTTGCATCATTTCACTGCCATACCAGGTTTGAGGGTGTGGAAGGCACCTAATTTGGCTAAACACTCAGCTTCTTCAACAGCTTCGGAACGAAGGCGAACGATCCCACTGCGAAGGCCACAGATATCACACAGAGCCAATAACAAAGGAATATCCAAAAGTTTGTCTTGAAGCTGTTTTGAACGAACAAATGAGCACAAATATAAAATCTGAGTTTTTTACTGTACCAAACTAGTCGGTGAAGGAGTTTAGTTCGCAACAATTTACGCTTACAGAACTGGCTGTTGGGATGCAGCGGCCCGAAAGGGTGCAGCCCGGTCTCAGAGCACTCCAACAGTGGTAAAATCACTTAGGTAACGTTACAAGCTTTCTGTAGCCACGCACACAATAACAACAGCTCTCTACACTCATGTAGGAAAATTCCTAACTGACTGAAGTTAAAGAAGCAGTCTGGGGGACTGGCACACACGCACGCACGCAGTTTTTAACCTTGCTGTAGCAGGCAAATTCCGCCTTCAAAATAAGATGCGTTCACTGGGCCCTTTGTCCCTTCCAGGCTGGCAACCTGTGGAAAGACATATGGGCCTGATCATCGTCATAGTCATGGAAAAGACAACTGAAAAAACACAGACACTGACATTGTTTATCTCTTTGAAGGCACTCAGTGACTCTACCCTACAGTGAACTTTTAACCTAAACTCTAATACAAAATCAAAAAGCAATAGAAACAGCACATTACTAGCAACTAAAATCCTTCATTGCTTATCAGCTTCCATCAGTGTTGAGTTTGCTCTTGTTTAACACTTCAAACGCTCCAGTAGATGATGGCTGGGGTGTCTTGTGGTGTTTCTATTCTTTCAATACACAAAGAATATGTGAGAAGAAGCTACTGTGAGGGGCACCAAAGCCAGGCAGCACAGTGGGACTTGGTGCTTTTATCCTTTGGGTTGTGTAGTCATCGGTCAGTGTACTCTTTGAATTCTAGTCATAACCGAACATGAAAAAGATCCTATTCAAATACCATTCAAATCAGTGGCAGGAGAGCCTGATCTGTGGCCTTTGTAAAGCTGCCATTTGGATTGGAAATTTGTGGGCAGCCACGTGGCCAGTGCTCTGGGACTGGCCGTGGTTTCACGCTGAGGTAGGAGTTTATAACAAGGGCTCTCACACCTTCTAAATAAAGGAGGAAAGTTCTGCAAAACACAGAATTTTATGGCAAACTGCTGCAAAGCACTTGAGTCAGTAGAGACCTTTTCATTTTGATCAACATGTTTTGATATTGTAACAGCTTTAAAGAAAAGGAACGATAAATGTTTTATTTTGTAGGTCTTCTGTGAAACACAAAGCCCCTGTTTCAAAGAGGATGCAGTTTAACTCTGGTGTTCAGTGAGAACACCTCAAAGCTACTAATTTTTGATGCATGAGCAGCATGCATAGCATTCACCCTGCTCCAACTGACAGATGGAAGTGCACAACCCTGGTATGGCGAGGCCACATGACAAGAGGACCACTCCCAGTCTGAGTTACTTCTCCTCTGCTTTCTCCGCAGCAGCAGCAGCAGCAGCAGCAGCAGCAGCAGCAGCAGCAGCAGCAGCAGCCAAGTACACGAGTTATCACACTGCGCAGCAGACAATGTCCTACATATCATTTGTGAACCGTTTCACAGTTTAACATGTATTTTAGTATTCTGTGAACTGCCAGGATAAACACTTTTAATGTTGCTTCAAGCTCAATCTTTTTAGTGCTTAGTGCAACAAAAGATTAGTGATATCTTAGCCAGAGGCCTTGAGCAACCTTGTGCAATTTTTTTAACATTGTGCAAAATATTGTACAAGACTTCATGTTGTGTAATGCAACTTCTTGCCAGAAACTACAGTATTAACTTTCCCTGGCTTCTGACTTTTCTGTTGTTGTTTAAAGCAATCGTCCACCCAAACAATGATGTACCTTCATTTCCTACTCACCCCCATGCTGAACAACACTCTGAAGCACTTTTCTGACGTCTCAAATGCAGCTGGAGATCTTTCAAGTTTCTTGTTATCTGCCCACGTTCAAATAATAGTCATCTCTTCAATTGATTTTGTGACCTTTCCTGAAAAACAGTGAAACCTGCGGGGTCCCGTTGCAAAAAGTCTGCACACATACTTGCACTTATATCGTTGCTCATCCCATGCTGCTGCTCACCTCATCAAGACGGACAACAAGAGATTTAAAATATATACACAAAAAAAAGTAATATTGGAAATGATGCTTGATAGTAATAAAAATGTGTGCAGTGAAGGTGGTAATGACTCCTGACACTGTTAAAAATAATTAAGCCAGAGTTTATCATTATGGAGGAGTGGGGTGGTGAATTGGTTGGTTGATGAATGGGGGGGGGTTGTTGCACAGGAGTCTGGTGGCTGTCCCAGTGAAAGTCTTGCACTGATGAGGCAGGAGAGAAGGAGCATCGAACAAACACAGAACTTATTAAATTAGCAGTGGTCTCAATGGAATGCACAGTAGTTATCATCAATGTCATTAAATTCAGACTGCTTTTGGCTGTTGCTCACAGGCTTCTTCTATTGCTGGCCATGCACGCCATGCACAAAGTTATGCGCACGCCCATTTGTGTATGTGTGTGTGTGTATGTGTGTGTGTATGTGTGTGTGTGTGTGTGTGTGTGTGTGTGAGTGTGTGTGTGTGTGTGTGTGTGTGTGTGTGTGTGTGTGTGTGTGT
>JAUESF010038420.1:0-19051 GCA_032274765.1 Malacoctenus tetranemus | reverse complement strand
ACACACACACACACACACACACACACACACACACACACACACACACACACACACACACACACACACACTTGGAGCAGCACCTATGGAGTAGGGAGGAAACAAGACTGTAAAAATAATGAGTTTTTTATCAATACTTATTCCACCACACGTTGCTTGTCAGGGTGAACTTTCTGATGGTCATGCGCAGGTTAACTGAGATCGTCCAAGCTCCCTTTAATCTGAATGACCACGGCTCACTGCAGCTGATACATGATATCAATTGTACCATCAAATCACAGTTTGAATGCGTTTTTTTTCGCTCTTCAAATTGAAACTCAAGACAAACGTCCCGCGGCAGCATCGTACTGTGGCGCTGTAAGCCACGGCCTGACCGCGTTTCCCCCCGAAGCCTACTTGTTTATTAAATGCTGCAGGCGTGGACTGGATAACTGTGAATGCCTGAATTACCAAGGGCAGCTCACTGCATTTCCTCAGATCTCATTAGGGAGACCTCAAAGTTAATTAGGGAGGAGTGACATTTATTTTGAAGGCATGACTCAGGCCAGATCTTAATTTACCTCTGCATCGGAGGCTTTATTGAATTACAAAGGACTGGCCGATCGAGTGGAACTTGTCAGAGCACCGTGTATACAAACGACAATGTGAATGTCGTGAATGCACGCGGCCGCTCTCTGTGCCTTTGTCAGACCTACAGCTTCATGCCCACTTGTCTGCCTCGGTAAACGTGGCAACGGCGTGCGGGATGAGGGGGGGATGTGGTCAGAAGTGACACTGTTCGAGGAAAACAGAAATCGAAAACACGCTTCGTATTTTATATTCCACGTCCAGCCTTCCAGTAAGCAGGTCACATGATGAGATGAACACTGATGTGCAATACGATAAGACTCAGAGGCCTGCAAGTGAGAGAGGCAAACGTCTAACCGGAGGGACACCGGTTCAAGTCCCAGGACTGTCAGAAGACTGAGGGAGGAAGAGGGGAAAGGAAGAGCCGCCGCTCCATTTACGGCTGCTGTGGGCCTGTGAGCAAGGCCATTATTGCTAGTATTGTCTTTTGTGGCACAATAGGTCAGCTCTTTTGGTTTGACTATGTATTTTGTTGCATTAAATGTGTCAAAAAGCTTCATATTCTCCAGTTCCTATTGCCAGTGTAAATCATTAAATACAGACTTCTCGAACATAGAATGTCACAAGAGAGGATAATGAACATAGGGAAAAAAAGCGCAACAGACAACAAAGGTGTCATCACTTTCATCAGAGTGTCAAGCAAGCGGAACCCAGAGGCAAACAAAGAAAAAGATGTGTCAAATCAGCAGCGGACACCTCGCGTGGCTCCATCACATCCGGTGTCACCGGCATCGCTGTCAGGAAACGTACGTCAGCCGGGTAAAGCACAAGCTCATCCAGGAGATCCGTCCAGCTGGTCCCTAACCAGAACACCGACAAGTCGAATATGTCCAAGCTCCATTCTAGTCTAGTAAAGTCTTCAGAGCGACGTTTTTAGGGGGACGTCAACAGAAAGATAAGTAAAAAGAAACCAATCAGTACAATTTTTGAGTTCGAAATTTCAGTTTGGTGTAAAAACTTAAATAAACGAGTGTCAGTTGAACCTGCTGGCATTTATGTTCTGCTTCACTTATTTTTTTTATTTTTACATTCCTTGGAAGGGGACTTAAGAAGACTAGGGACCACCACTGGTTCCCCCCGATGTCATTAGCCTCAGTACCAGTGGTGAACTGCAGAGCAGAAGACCCCGGCTGAACTGGCCATCTGGCATACAGGCCGTTTGCCCAGCGTGCTGGCAGGTCTCGTGGGCCATCCCTTTGTTTCATTTGTTGGTTTGTTTCATAATGTTGACTGATTGGCCAATAACACAGGTAATTTGGCCCATTATTTAGGACTGGCTCGCATTGGCACTTTCGGCGACACGACATTTTCTGTCGCTACTGAAGCGAGCTGTTAATCACAACTGGCAGGCGGCTAACCCCAACCTCGGCTGATGACCCCCCTGCCCCCCTTCTGCTCTCATGTAGGAGAGTGTGGATCAAAAATACATATTTCTATAGAGAAGCCTAGCAACCAGTCTATTCTTGTCTTCTATCCCCTCTTCTCTCATAACTGGTTTACAGATCCAGGGTGCAGTGAGTAACATTAGGAAAGGTTTATTCGTAGGAGCTAAATTTACAACTAATTAGTATTTCTCTGTGAGTTTAATCATAAAACAACATTTATCTGTGCCTTAGGAGCGAGAAGGTCTCACAGCCCCCCAAAGACACCAACAGTTATGAAATCATATCAGTTCTAAAATGATGTAAATGTCAAAACAACATCATGAGTTAAATAACTCAGAACGGTTCATGTGGATAACATCCTTTTAAGACACTTGACGGCCACCGTATTGATCCAGCGCACTGTGAGAGGGAGCGGTAAACGATGGATTCCTTCCTGTGCTACGATCTATAGTTTGACCACCAAATGGGGCTACAAGCTGCACACAGCTGGACTTTTACGGTTATTGTAGCTGACATTGGTAAAAGATGGATAAATCTCGTACAAGCCACGAGTCCATCATCCATCCATCATCACAAATGGACGAGTGACCAAACTTCGAGGTACCGTCATATCCACTGCATTACTATTTTTCTTTAGAAGGAAAGCTGATCTACACACAGAGGGACCACCCAGGTGCAAACCCAGAACCTTCTAACATTGAACAGTGAGAGCGAACCACCACGCCACCATTTTCCCCGATTAGCAATATTATCACGAGGTCATAAAGTTAAAACTTGTCGCACCAGATTATGACTATTGGTTAGCTTTGGCTCCTCTTTTGATGATTCATTTCATGTCTGTATATACATGAAATGTTTAGCACAGGACAAGCGAAGAAAGAAAAAAAAAAGCCTCTCAAATCTCAAACCTGCTGCGCTATAGCAAAACATTAACTCCTACCTGCTGGTGAGTCACAATCCTCAAGTAGCTACAAACGAAATGAATCTGAGAGAAGCATCACGTAGCGTGCTGGATTTAATAAACGTGACTCAGTTACTCACAATCAAAAGGGCCGCACAGAGCTGTTGTAATTGATTAGGCAATTGATTTTGTTGGTTGTGTTTTGGTTCTGTTTTTTTCTTTCCGGTAGTGCCGGAGCGCTGGGAGCTGTTCGGCCTGCCTTCTCCTCCAGGCTGTAGTGGAGCGCTGCACCCCGTGCGAACGTGTGGATGGAAGCTGTCGGCACTCCACTGGCAAATGATGTTACATAAGAGAAGTGGGATGTTTCATATGGGAGCCTGATAGCGGTTTTAGATGGTGGTGGATCGAAATAAAAAAAAAAACAGAGCCACAAGAATCCTTGTGTGTGTGTGGCTTTCAGGGGCTCCACAGCGAGAGCTGGAAGATCGCCTCTATTTTTAAAGTGTCTTCTCTTCAACTGCCAAAGTCGTAATGATCTGGTGTCATCGGCAATTTCCTTTGTACACGACAGTGGAAGTCACATCAGAGTGACATCAGATTTGAATTGAAGCTGGAAATTATGGGGTTTTTTTTCTTTATTTGAAGCCCAGGGAGGTCACTCCACTGACAGGAAAAAGCAAAGTCAAAAACACAAAGAGGCGCCATCATCGCTGTCGGGAATGAGGCGAAAAAGAAATATCTCATGAATTCCATTATTTTTATCAACGCCAAAAAAAAGGGAGGAAAAAAAAGTATCATACAGATGCATTTTCTTTCCACCCAACTGACAGAACTTTCTCTCATTTCTTGCGGCGTGTAATCAGCGGGACGGGGGATTCGCATTCCTCTGAGCGGCTCGAACAGAGAGGAATTCCGCCCGCGCGGGGACAATGCAACGACAGACCGCGTGCATCCCCTCCAAGGGCGACGTCTGCGCGCCCGAGGTCACGCATGCCTGGAATATGTTAGAGTCCGGCTGGGGCCGCGCGGGGGAGGAGTGCCTGCCAAGGGCCAACGTGGGTCTCCTCCCGCCCCCGTGACAGCGACACGTGTGACAAGAGTTTGGCTTCGCAATAAAAACGTGTGTCGAATGTGACCAATGCATTGGATCGTCGAGCACATAAACCTGAACGCTACTTCTTTCCATGAACATTATATCAACCTTTGCAGACAAAAGGGTTTGGCCTCTTCTGCTTGATGGCCTATAAAGGGGGGGGGGGGCGACCGTCCCTCAATGGGCATCCTCAAGCTACCATTTGGATGTCAAATTATGAAATTCACATTGGTGACGTTTCAATTAAAAAAAGCATTCAAATTAAATCAGGGGGTCAATATTATAAATCCAAATTAATCACATCATAATTACATATCTGCACACAAAGGTAAATTAAACATATTTGTGTAATTTTTCGACAACTTCATAAGTGATCTGTTTTGTTTATTCGAAGTGAATGCTAAACACATAAATCTCTTCCAGGTGCGCCAATTGAGGCCGGGCAGGACCTTGGTGTCGGTGGTCAAAGAGGAGAATTGCACGGTGACCTTGTTAGAGAAAGAGAAGTATGCTTTGAAACAGCATATGAATTACCGGATGGACCAATAAGATAGGGAAGGGGAAACGCTCCCCGCACCTCGCCATGATGAGAAAATAAAACGAGTGAAAATGGAAAGAGAAGCGGTCCGACAATCAATCCAGCTGCCGGCGGGTTCATGGTTTTTTCTGAAGCACGTGGAACTCAAAGACAGTAGTCAATGACAACCCGGACTGGGAGGAAGAAAAAAAAAAGAGAAAAAACCCAGCAGGAAGCGTCGAAGCAGTGAGCTGGAAACATGTCATCGCTCGTGTTTACCTTCTGCCGTCAGCGGGAGCGAGACTCCGGGCGAGCCAGCTTAACAGCTCTTGAGTGCGCACAAAGAAAAAGCGCGCGCTGATTGCAAAGTTCTCCATCCTCCAACCAGAGAGGGAGGGGGGGGGCGTGGGCGGGCGAAGGCGGGCGGCAGGGGTAATTTGATGGCGGAGTAAGAGAAACTCAAATTTAATTTACACAATGACCAGGCAGGCAACGTGACGCAACGTCGCCAAGGACAAACCTCTGAGTCATCAACAAATTAGATGAGGAGAAGTGCTTGACGAGATGAGGGCTCCTGCTTTGGTTGTCTCTGGCACATTCTTGGGCACACAGGGAAACAAAAAAAAGAAAAAAGAACTAACAGACGCACTTGAAGATCAAACTGGCGGCAGTGGATGAATAGGAGAGGAAGACGAGGAGGACAAGGATGGGGAGTGGGGGGATGGTGGTGGAGTGAAATTTCCATCATTCTCTCAAGAGAAATCCAATCAGGCCCAGAGCTGCGACTACCTCAGGTGTTGGAAAGGAAAAGGATCTGCTTTAGTACAGGCCTCCCTGAAAATGAGAGCGAATATCAATAACCGGATCGCTGGGTGTCATCAAGTACCATCTGATATGAAGTGGCATCAAAGTGGAAGGAGCTTTTGGGTTTCCGTGTCTAATTTGCTCTTTTTTTTCTATTTTCGTCCCCGCGGTGCGGTCGTGTGCCTCCGCGGGAGCGTTGTTATCTCTCCCCCCGGTCCCCCGTACAGTCGCTCCGTCACCGATCGCTAACTTTGATCCGACAAAAGCCTTTCGATAATTATACACGGCCGGTCTTCGCAGGTGCTCAGTTCACCCGCCGCACCCCTCCCTCCCTCCCTGAAGACGTCCGAGAGGTGGATTAAAGATTTAAAGAAAAAAAAAGAAAATCTTTACTTTTAAAGATGACATCGGCGATGAGGACGGGGGGAGATAAAGCCGGAGGAAGCGAGACAAAGAGAGTAATTGAAATTTGCCGTGCTCTCGCCGCCAGAGCGATCCGAGGCTGATCTGAGATTGCTTCGACAGCCGGTGTCAAACGAGTCAAGGGCAAAAAAAAAAAAAAAAGAGGCAGCAGACGCCGACATGAGCGGCGGGGACGCGGGTGTGGTGGATGAGGCTCGCCGCCCGCTCCGGTTTTGAATCAAAACGTTACAGCAAAGCCATACAAACACTCCCACCTACAAACGTACCGTAGGTGGTTTTCCTTGACAATGCCAGAGCAGGCAGAGCCTCGGGAACCCCTCCGCTAAAGAAAATGGCAGCAATACTTATATTGTAGCCAAGAGAACAAGTATGCTGCAGTGGAAGCTGGCAAACTTATCACCAGCACCAAGCTGATATCACAGGATGGTTCGAGGGTCATCAGGTGTGAGCTTGTAAGTGCAGTTCAATGTTTCCAGGATGTCGTTGCATGGTTTAGCACTCCGGTGAAAGGAACCTTTTGGAATTGTGTTTGGCCTGATTAAAGCAGGATCACAGTGTTTTCTGCGGCTCCTGAAGTCAACTGAGTTTGATACTTCTGCATTCAAAGCACCTCGATTCATATGATCCAGGAGAGGAAGACAAGGTAACAAGCAGGTCTAAAACCTGAGCGTTGGTGACATTTATCTTAAAAAAAAAAAAAAAAAGTCGGGGGAGTTGTTTGGATGTGTAATCGCGGAGTGAAGGCAAACTCCAGCGCACTCATGAACATGAAAAAGCAGGAGCCTTCAAAGTGAAAGCAAAGAGCATTTTTCTTATCTCTGATGCAGAAGGAGTCTTTAACGTACACGAACTGATTCTGCCATGTCCGATCAGACCCAAAGTGAGGACCTGTTGCATTAAACCAGAGGAGTTCACGTATCGACTCTGCGTATTGGAACGTTCAACCTGCATCCTGGGGCACCCCGCCCCCCACACCCTGTCCTTCATCAGCTGATTCCATCACTGCAGCGGACTTGCCAGCACCTTCTGCGGCAGCCACCAAACCTAATCTGCAGATACACTGATGTTTCTTCCCGAGAAATCCAAGATGCTGCCGCTTGCCTCGCAGACACACTAGCAGGTTCACATTCATCGTTGCATGCTGAACAGCTGCTGTCACACACCCCCCCCCCCCGCCATCTTCCACCCTCCCTCCCCTCCTCCCGACAACTTAACGGTGCCCACTCACGTACTTCTTGGAGGGGCCGGACTGTGCTCACCTGTTTTCCCCATCCCTGATTAGGCATCTGTGCCAACAACATCAGCAGCATGGCAACAACAGGGACGGGGGGGGGACGAAAAACACCAGCGACGGATCACGACCTTGTCCTGCACAAACAGAACTACGCAGCAATAACCCAGCTTGTCCTCCGTTATTTGTTCGACCTCTTCGACAAACATTGCACATGAAAAATAATACATGGAAACAAGCAGTCGTTCCAGTGGAGGTCTGCGGTCCACCACAGTCCATCTCTCTGTGAGTCCACAGAGGTGGACGCACTCGTCCTGGCACTGAAACACGTCATCTCATTGAATGTGGGTCGGTGTCAATGTCACGATTGCTTGTACTTGGACTAACATAGCCTTCTGTTCTTGTACCCACGCCTGCTGCTACATGTTTCCGCATTGACGTGACGACTTGAATTGGTTTGGTCGTATGGAAATTCTCCGCTCTGTATTTTGCACTGAAATTGAGTTATATCTCCAAAATCACACTGAGTGACGTTTTGGGTTTGTAAACAAGACAGTAATTGCAAATATTAGCCACAAAGGTTTCAAAATGAAGTTTTCTGCATTATCTAATAAAATGGTTCAATAAAGTCTTGATTCTGTAACATATATCAGGGATTTTTTGTAGGACAGACTCGGGGGGAGGATGGGGGGGGTTGTTTCACTGTCTGGTGCGTGTTTCACTGCCGCTGCCACCTCTCTCTTCGCTTCTACTAGCTGAAGTAGGAAAAAAAAAAGTCCGACATGTAATGAAACCGTTGTTTGATTGAAAACAACGGCTCCCTCTGCTTCCTCGCGTGTCTCCCGAGAACAGCTGACCTATTTTACGGAGAGCGTC
This sequence comes from Malacoctenus tetranemus, assembly GCA_032274765.1. Taxonomy (NCBI): domain Eukaryota; kingdom Metazoa; phylum Chordata; class Actinopteri; order Blenniiformes; family Labrisomidae; genus Malacoctenus; species Malacoctenus tetranemus. Next base: position 11,197 of record JAUESF010038420.1, on the reverse strand, counting down.
CTATTAGGTCTGAATGGAACCAAAAGTGATTAAATCCGGGCTGTTTTTTTGTGATGTAAGACTCTCTTCTTGACCTGATTGCATATTGTTTGATTTTTTTATGCCTCCGCTCCCGTTTAAAGCTACTATATTTAGTATTGACACAATCAGCTGCACGCGCTATCGTGATTAGCCCACGGACTCTGATTACAAGAATCGCACGAGGTGGGAAAAGGAAGAGCGTCGGACTGAGCGAGTGGGTCACTTCTCCCCAGGTGTAAGCTCACTAAAACCCTCCGTCCAGTGGAACCGATACCACCCGGCAACTACCCTAACTTTTGCCCCGGGGCCTTTTTGCAGCCGCATATCAAGCAGCTGAGCATGAGTCTCCAAGCTGTCACTGTTACGCTCCGATCGGTGTATCAGTCGTTGGATTTTTCCTGGACCTTGTCGCCAGATGAGGAGCTTTAGAGCTTGTCAGTCATCTCATCTACCTGAGACAGCAACTGCTGCAAAGTGCAGTTGATTGGCAGGTAGTTAGCGGGCACGTATACCTTCAGCCATCAGGCTCATTGGTGGATCCCAAGTTTTAGTTGAGGACACTGACATCGTCTACACTCGTGAAGTGAAGCTTCAAACCCGTTTATCACCTTCGTCAAGAGATGGTAAAAAATGTTGGTCTGTCTGCCCTTCTGAAAGCAGGATAACTCAATAAGTTCATAGTTGGATGATTTTGCAGGATGACTGAGAGGGGGGCTAGAAGGCAGAGCCGATTTGAATTTGGTGGTGATCCGTTGACCCAATGATGAAAAACATGTGATGTTACATTTCGACGAGTGCGTGTCCCTTTCAGAGAGTCCAGTGTCCAAGAGGTTGAAACAGGAAAGGTTAAGCGGCGCCTTTGTGGAGGTTTGTGCTCTCCGAGTGCTTCTAGTTTTTTTCATTCGGGCTTGTTCAACTCACCCTGATGCATATCCTTAGTTCTGCTGTTACAGTCTTAAAAGGCTGATGCTTTGATCAATTTATTGACCTCCCTCATCTCTTTTGGCCTCTGTATGTACCAGCAGGTGACCCGGGCTTTTCAAGCATGAAGCTGTGCAGGTGCCCCCACCCCCCCACCCCCTTTGACCACTCATGGATAAAAAAGGTTCTCCTGTCAGAGTTCCTCCTGATAAAACTCTACTCTACCACTGGCACTTGCATGTAGGAAATGTTGGAGGTTTTTTTTGGCGTTAGACAAAAAAGCTGGATTAAAAGTAAAACGAACGGCCAGAGTGTGATCGCTGGACAAATCGGCCTTGATACAACTGTAGGATGTTTCTGTCCAAAGGCAGCGGGACAGGACGAGCCTGAGACAAACTCCTGACAACCCTCACTGCAATCAGAGGACCCATGATGACTGAAAGGCGGTCGGAGACAGACGCCGGGCTGCTGACTCCTTATCCATTCAGATCACACGGCTGAGCGGCCGGAAGCGTTTCACTGACAGCAGCAGCACCTCCCCCCCGGGCAGGTACCTTGGCTTCCGGCGCTCCCGTGTACCCTACCTTGACACATACCTGCTCGTCTGAACACGCACAACCCCACCCCCCACCCCCCGTGACACTATCCCCGGCGGCGCCAGCTGCCCTCCGCCACGCTGCAGTGGTTCGAGGAGCACGACGCACGTTGACAAGTGTTCAAGGTGTTCGATTCCAAATTCTGCCGGGGAATCTCATTTGAAAAAAGGACATCGGATCCATACTAAGAGGGGGGTGTTCATAAGGACTGAGAGAGAACAACGTCAAAGTGATTCAAATATGGGCATTCACTCGGAAAAACAAAGAGAAGAAAAAGAGCTCAAAGAATAAAGTTAAATGTAAAGGGGGAAAAAAGAGAAGCTCAATAACAATGGAAAAATATCCCTGAGTGTATTTCAGGGGGGTTTATCTCTTAACCCTCCTGAGGCTGGTTGTCACGATGATATCTGAGAAATAATAAATATTCTTATGGTAAATCAGTGAATCTGTAGAAATGTAAATTTTTCCTTCCATTTCACACCTCAGTACGACTGAATCCTGCATGTGATTCTGTGCAGATCCGAGAAAACTGTCCAGCCACCGAAAGCCAAGGATGCATCCTTCTGTTCCTCTCACACCATTTACTGTCTTCTTGTATTCACGCAAGCAATGTTAATCATTTCCCTGCTTCAGTCGCTGCGACTGATGTCCAAAGTGACTCAGTCGCTATATTCATGCTTGGTATGGGCGAGCGGCAGCCAGACTTTCCTGAATGCTCACATCTGCCTCAGCCTGGCATCATCTGAGCGCGTCAGCAGCTGCTCTGCAACCCGCTGCAAGTGTCAACGGCAGTCCAGTCCTCGTGTGGAAAAGGAGGTGTGTGTGTGTGTGTGGGGGGGGGGGGGGTGATGGTGAAAAAAAGCTAATGAATGCTAACTAGACTTGGGGTGCGTTCTAAGTTAAAGAAGTTAAATTAAGGAGCGAGTTTGACGAACGAAACGGCCTTAAAAGCGGAGGTTCTCCGCTAACTGCCTTAAAAGTAAGGGCTACCCAGAATGCTAGCTGTTAACTCTTGGTTTTGAGGGTTAAGGTTGAAGAAAAATGTCAAGGATTAAGGTTGAGGATTGAGAATTAAGGAAGAGAATTGGAACACACCCAAAATTTAAGATTTCTGTTGTCTTTTGGTACCCATTGTGTTTTTTGTAATCCAACAATCATTATTCACAATTGCCCCCCCCTTACCTGAAACACAAGTAAACAGATTTACGCGACTTAAAAATTTAAATTGAGCATTTGGCCGAGGAACAAAAGAACAGATTTCCCAGTGTGCTTCTTGTCTTGCCTGCACTGCATGTCGCATATCACCTTACGCTGGATAACATCGTCTCCCCTGATTCCATGTCACAACAGGCTACTTTGAGCATCATCCACCACATCTGCTCGTGATTTTGGCGGCGCGACCACATGTCCCGCCTTCCTGCCGCTCCGCCACCGGTCGGAGCCCAGCCGCTCCTCAGGCGTCCCAGCACATCTGCCATCAGTCACACGCATTATCACCCGGCGCCTCCAGACCGGCAGTCCGACAGCTGTGCTCCCCAGCTGTGGTTCGTGTAACTCATTTTGAAGGCGCGGTCGTCCGTCCGTCTGTCCGTCCGTCCGTCCGTACCGGGGGGAAACGGTTCTGTTTGAGAAAATAAAAGCCCCTCCAAAGTTTCGCTAATGAAATTTCCTGGACCTCTTCAAAGTCTTTCACAAAAAGTCCTGGTTGGAAACGTGCCGGTCGGTCAGTCGGACCTCGAAGCGTCTCTCGTCTTACGCGCACATACGATGGTTCCACTTAAACATCTGCTGCCCCACTTTGCACCTCCACTTGTTCTCTACGTGTTTGCTCCCGTTTAGCACTTTTTGGGACTTTTAGCTGCTTTCCCACAGCCCGTGTCCTTTAATCCCCTATTTTCTTCGCTGGGCAGGATTGTGTCTTTTGAAAACAAAATGAAAAAAAACCTTAAGAACCCTTGTGTGAAATTGAGGAATGACAAAGAGATGATTTCCTGTGGAGATGATGTGCTGTGGAGAACGCCGCTGTGCTTCAACAGCTGAAAAAGCAAAAAATCAAGTAGTCTGATTTATTTTCTCCCCCTTCTTCTTATGAACTGATGGGATTTCACTGATTACCTTAATTTATATATTTATAAATCAAGATGTTTGCACAGCAGTGGCAGTTCAGACCGTCACCACCTCAATTATGCTTGATTTCATTGCTTACAAATGAGTCACGATGGCGGAAATGCAAAGAAAAAGACATTCGAAAGTGCATTTACAGGCAGCAGCTTTTTCAAGACAAATTAGACGGAATCAATAAGTGGACGGACGGATAGATTGATCGATAGGTGATCTTTCGATTTCTCATGAGATAATGCTGCAGTTTTGGGATGGATCTACTGACTGAATCCCATGTTGTTCATAACAACACGTTCCGTTCCACCACTCGGTTAAATGTCCCTGATGATCTGATCTCTCAATCTGGTAGAATTTAATCAGATTGAGGGGAGTATCAAGTGCACAAGGAGATTTTGTTGACATTCAGGGATGTTCCACCAGAATTCTTTGCAGATATTGCAGCAGCAAAGGTGAAATCATAACGACCCGAAGCATCACGGTCGGGATTCCATCGGACCCGAATCTGAAGAGATTCCCTCAAGCATTTATGGCAAATTGCAAAAACAATGACTTTGACCTTCTGTCAAAGGAATCACACCGCTGGGATGTTGTAGCAGTGAGCGGGAACGGGCCACAAACTGCGAAACATTTCAGGTGCTTTAACTCTTCGGATGGCGGTTTCGTTGTTCAGCAACATCAGGCACGCATCTCATTGTCTCAAATTCGATCCGCGGGAGGCAAACAAGCACCAAGCCAACAGCCAAAAAGTGCTCTCAGCCAGAAGAACAACACATAGTCCTTGTAATTCTCTGGCAGCTGACCAATGTACCGGCGCTAAGCAGCATTACCCTGCCAGTTCCTATGTTCAGAGCCCGGAGAAGCTGTTTTTATCATCCCTTTTGTGTTGCCGTTCCAAGACTTGTTTACGGCCATGATAGTGCTCCGGCTTTTTTTGTTCGTTCTTTCTTTTGTCTTATTGTCATCTCATGATAGTCACATACTGGAATCCTGGTTGACAACCACAGCCCAGGTTACTTCCTCCAAAGTAATATCCACTGTCAAATACCAATTTCTACTGGTCTCGTATCCTTCTCGCATTAATTCCAGTCCCCTTGTCGTGTGTCTGCATTCTGCTTCTCCCGCCCTGACCTTGCTTCAACCTTGACTTTTCCGGCCCCTCTTTAGTCTTGTCCTCTTTTGTATCCCCCCCCCCCACCCTCCTCAGTCATGCATTGTGTCAGCCGTGTTGTCACCCACTGATAGCTCTGACCTTCAGGGTTATTTACTAGTGCGAAAGCCAGAGGGGACTGGTGCGCTATCAATTTCATCCTACCGCTGTCTCAAAAAAAAAAGAAGGAAGAAAAAACCTAGAAAGAATGTCTGTGGAGCGAGAGACAGCAACATGGCAAATCCCTGTATGTTAATGCTCCAACTCGAAGCAAGTCATGCAAACTGTGTGTGCGACAGTGAAGGGGGTCGATACGTACCGGGGTCGGACTTGGAGAATGTATCAACATCCAGGAGGTTCCTGCAGAGACAGAACAAGGAGCAGGTAAAAAAAATGGAGGCTCCTCTCAGCGCCCTTCATTGTTTTCACACAATGTATTCATTCATTAACATTCTCTAAATTCCATTTTTATCTCTTTTGTTCTCAGCTCTCGGGAGAGTCTTGCAAAAAAAACTCTCAACTCTGTAAAGTTGGGTCACGGGCAGTTTTCAAATTAGTAACCCCCCCCCCCTCCCCCTCCATCCCCTCCTCCTTCCCCCTCAACCTCCAACCATTCTGTGAAACTAACCGGCTCAAAAACGTCGTGCTGCACCGAGAAGGGAAATAAAAGGAAGAAAGAGAGAAGCCTCCCTCCTTTCCCCATGAAATGAAAGCCACGGTAAGCCTGAATAAAACACTCGGATACCAGTGAAAGGCTGATGAAGACCCTCGGGAAGGGGAAGATGAAGAGGTAATAAGAGAAAGAGATTTGCCTTGATTGAATTCCTCACTCGCAAACAATGCCTGCCAGTGCCCACCATGCCGCGGAAGTTTCTATGGCCTGCAGACATGCGCTCTGTTTTCTAATTTAGCAGGCTGCACTCGCTCGCTGCGGCGGAAGGTACATTTCCACCATTGTGCGCCCACAGTCGTGCGATTTTATAGCATTTCGACATGAAGAGCTGCTCATAATTATGGACGATTACCGGAATAGGTGGCCGACTTCATTACTTACCAGAGATTGCAATGAAGCAATGTTCAATGAGTTGTGAAGTGGTTCAATCGCGGTGAATGGTGAACTCTTTAGAGACTTCCTTAATAGTTATTTGCTGGGAGAGCGGCTCGTTTCAGTCAGGATGACATGAGGGAAAGGCCTGATAGGCCGTGGGATTTAATCGGCATGATGGTTTTGTTTTGTCTTTTAACAGGTTTTCTGTGATCATTTCAGTATTAATGCTAAGAAAATAAAGAACTACAAATAGAGACAGCAGGAGAAAATCAAAGGACCAACCAACTGTGCCAGAGTGCACATGAAATATCAAAGGTATCAGCAAAGAGTTTCAAACTGTAAAGTGTTCACAAGTGTGCTCCAAGCATTTAAAGAGAAAAGCACATCATTTGATCATTATTACTAGATTAAATAATGAAATTGAACTCAAATCAATAGATTGCATCCTCTAACTAGTAGCTTAACAGTGTGCGTGCAGGAGAACATCAAAAGACCTGGACAAGAATCGCATTCTGTGGAGCGTTAACAAGAAAATCACCACCCACACTATGTCCAGGGATAAAAAACATGGTATACAAAATAAATTATAATGAGTAGTTTTTATCATTTTTCTTCCACTTTTTAAGTGGCTGCTATAAGCGACCACTACCCTTCTTCAGAAATTTACTTTCCAATCAAAAGTATGGGCATTGAGTGGGAGTTTGGGAACAGTATGCAGGGAACCAAGGCCAACTCATCTCTAACTATAGTGCGAGTGATTTTTTACTGCACCTTTTTTAAAATAAACAACATATGCTCCGAGAGGCATCGGGACTCTCTCCAGCCTCCCTCCCTCCGCATCGCCGTTCCAACACGGCAACCACCATCATGATGGTTCCAGACGGCTACTGCCACAAAATAACCAACCAGCATCTCCGTTTGAAAGTGGAAACTTGAAAACTTTGAAGCGTGACACAGGCAACAGCTGCAGAGGACCAGAGCTGGCTCCATTATGTGACCGAGGAAGAGAAAAACATTGCCTGCTCTTATGAGCCCTCACTTCTGTTACTCTGTTTCCAAGTGATGAATATCGGAATGGCCTTCACAGTCACCAGATCTCGGTCTGACAAGACGTTCACGTGATGCCTTCAAATCTGCGATATTGTGTGATGATGAAATGTCAATCCCAAACTAAATCTCTGGGGAATCTTCTTCTGTCATCTCGCTGAGTTGGTCACACTCTTTGGTGTCCTATCAGACGGTTCCTTGGTTGGTTCAAAGCAAGAACCTTCAAAGAGCTGCTCAGGCTGGAGAGCCACAGAGGCAGGTCGTTGCATCATTGCGCACTTTGCGTCACACTTCACAAGGTCTTCGATGCCTTTCTATTGAAGACAGCACCAATGGAGTGAAGCTACTTCACTGCCACAACAAGGCAGGAGGAGGGGAAAAAAATCCCCCACAAGAGTGGCCACATTGACCCTTTGTGGGAGCCACTTCTGTGCTTTGCGAGCTTTTGCTGGCTTCAGAAGCAGAAGAAGAAAAATGACACTGGTAAAAAATGGCAGTCACTAAACTTGCTACAGAAACCTTTGGTGCCCGCTTAGATCCTGCTTTGTGATTTACTCATTAAAAACCCTCAATCTGTTTGTTTTTTTTGCTCCACCCACAATGAAAAACTGGTTCTTATTGGTCATTACAAGAGGATCTGGATACTAAAGGCCTTTCTTCATTCTGCAGTTTCAACACTACCCGCCTCTAATTGGCTCAACTCTACTTGGTATCGGTTGTTTTTGATTAATACCTCTCAACAAAACAGGAGTTGCCGAGGCAACGGCACCCAAAGACTTGATGGGTATCTGTAGGAGACAGAGACACGTTGTGCACACTTGACAGTCTTTCCAGCACAATATCAGCAATATCTCACATGGTGTGGGTTTTTGTGAGCAGAGGGGACTGACTCTGTCAGCATTCATCAACTGACGACTCCATGGCCAGTCACGGTTCCAGCTCGAACCCAGCTCGCTTGGAACCCCGGCTGGGTAGATACCTGGTAGCAGGTACTATCGCCGAAACTAAAACCTTGGACTGGATCTCAGTAGATCCAAGTGAAAAAAAAGCCCCTCATTGAAAGAAAGCAACTTCCACCCAAAGGGGGTCCACCCTGCTTCTCGCGAGGAGTCGGCAGCGTTGTGACTCTTCGTCAATAGCCGCTGACAGAAGCAGCACGAAAACAGCTTCATGCCACACAGAAACTGCTTGATTGGATAAAAGCTTTCAGAACAGCTCGGTCCCCTTTTGAATGCCGAGCTCAAACTTTGCATGCCGGTGACACTTTGCTGGTTTTGAATTGCTGCCCCCTCAAAACACTGAATGTACCATGTTGCTGACTGCAAACTCTCGAGCCCATTACAAGGTATTATGCAGAAGTTTGTCATTTATCCAGCCTCTATTTAGTCCTGTTTATAAGCCTCAGAAAAAAAAGAAAAAAACCCAGAGCTGAGTTTTCAAACCAGCTGCAACAAACGTTACGCAACGATTCATTTTGGGAGGTGAGGCTGAGCGTATTCTGTTGTAATTTAGAACAAAACCAGGCTCGTTGTTTTTCTACCCCCCCCCCTCCTGCTTCTCAGCCCTCATGCTCAACTGTGGGGCTCCACAGACTGTCACTACATCCCACAGAACAGTGACAAAAAAACTCAAAGCGAGATCCATCTCCTGCCCTGCCTACCAGATTTTTTGGACTGTCAAAAACTTGGTGTGCCTGGCCACCTCGGGGTCCTGGCTGGTGTCAGGAGGGGACTTCACAGCAGCAGCTATTCATTATTCAGGAGTGGACTGGAAAAGGCTGTCAGCGCAGCGCCGGGGCGACCGCACAGGCGGGGAGGGGGGGAGTCGGACAGACCCGGAGAAACCACGACCGAGTTCCATCGCTCAGATGGACCTGCCGGTCATTAGTGGTCAGGTTGACGCAACCTGCCAAATCCCAGTCCCTGGTCCGTCTTCGCAGGGTGACACATTTTACCTCACTCTGACTTTTTTTTTTTTTTATTTTGGGGAGAAAACACCACATTTCTTTGCAACAACATCCACCTTTTTGCGTGCACAGACAATCACCTGCACTCTTCCACACCTATGAATCAATGTGCATGTGTGCGAATGTCAGCGGCAATCTACCGGGCCGGACTTGTGCGGGAATCAGGAGATGGGAGAGGATATTTGATGGCTTTGATGTGGAGCGGAGGCAGCTGATAGGATTAACTCTTTAGGACGGGAGAAAAGGGCATCAGAAAGTAAAAGGTCACACAGGAGAGGAAAAACACACAGACCGGTAGGAGAGAGAGATTTGCACAAATACCCTCTCGGGAGTATTTATAGAATCGCCTTGGCCACGGAAATGACACCTGGTTTGTACAGGTGTAGATCACAGTCTGACACTCTAATAACCACACAGATCTGATTGTTTCTTAGCTGGTCGCTTAAAAAATCTTAATTCCACGTCATTAACGTCTCAGCCCGGATTCAACTTAATGAAGGAAGCACTTTACCTGCACGACACGGTAACTTCTATTTTAGTTGCGGGGACTCTGGTGTTGAGAGGATCGAATTCCCCTATTGATGCCATCATCTCGCCTCACGACGCCGATGCGCATCCACGGAGAGAGAGAGTCAGAAAGCGGGCGACAGAAACAAGGAGAGAGAGGGAGAAAGAAGGGGAAGAAAAAGCTGTGATCATTCACAATACGGTCGTGATTGCCGTAAATCCATTGTAGAGATCTTCCGCTGGGTCGTTCCGCCTCTGGAGCGAGCGGGGCGAGAACGGCGGAGGAAGAAGTGAGTGAGAGAGCGAGAGAGAGAGAGAGAGCGAGAGAGAGAGAGAGAGAGAGAGGGGCGGTGAAAGTTGGGAGGCAGACTTAAAGTTCATTCATCCTTCGTGCGTTCGCGGTGCCGAACGCGCCGCGTCCTCGGTGCGCTCCCGGTGTTCGTCCGCGGCGCCGAGGAGGAGGAGGAGGGAGAAGAGCGCAGCCAACTGGAGGCACCGGCAATAGCAAGGTGCGCTCCCTCCCTCCGCTCGCTGCTGCTGCCTACCTGTGTGTGTGTGTGTGTGTGTGTGTGTGTGTGTGTGTGTGTGTGTGTGTGTGTGTGTGTGTGTGTGTGTGTGTTTCAACGCTGTTGCGAGGACCTGTCACTCTCCCGACACGAGACGTAATTACGTAATTTTTCCCTCTGTTTTCTTTTCCTTCTTGCAAATTTCACAGGGATTTTATTTTGAAACGCATCTAAAGGCGTTTTTTTGTGTTTTGTTTTGTTCAGATGTTTTGAGTGCTGCACAGGAGGTTCTCACACAGTGTGAATGACCGATGCGATTCAGAGTTCCCACTGTTGGACTGGTAAATAGACATCTGGGGTTACCTGACGTTTTCTTAATGGCCATAAAGACAAAACTGGTGAAGGTGGAGGTGCTCCTGGACAGAGGGCATCCGACAGCTGGGCAGGCGTCAGGTTTATTCATTACAAAAGCTAAATTAGATGAAAAATTAGATGTGACTCTTTGGCCTGCTGTTTGAATAATACCTCCCCAGTCTGGAGTACTTCCATGGATCTGAAAGGGAATTTAAAAAGGAAAGAAAGGATTCTTCTGAAAGTTTGTCCCTCTTTTCTTTCTGCATATTTGCAAAAAATGGCAAATGAGTGAAAAGGCAGGATGTATTATGAAGAAGAATTCTTGTTTTTTTTATTTGATGTGATAAAAAAGGCAGACATGTGGCCTACTCTTCCCCAAGACTCCATGAAATAACACCATTAGTAATCGTGGTATTAGAGGTTTCAGAGCACCTCGCCAGGGCCTTTTAATGTGACTCAAAGACCACCGGATCTTGCAGCAGCGTGTCGATGTTTGCATTAGAACACCATAGAATGAAAGGCCTCCATATTTTTCTGTGAGAACGGGCCCTTGTCGTGTTCGCAGAGAGGCTGATGAAATGCGCCGCGGCTTTGATGAAGTGGCCCCTTTTTTTATGTAAATGAAAAATCCAGCCACGGATGGCGAATCGGCGGATGTGCGCGAGGGGGCTGCGAGTCATCATTCATTAATAGAGCTGATCTGTGTGAAGTAATCATCTGAAATTATTTGATCATTTGTTAATTGTGCACGGGGAAAAAAAGAACTCCAGGATGCATCCCTGCATTCGCTCCCGTGCTCAACAATCAGCAGTCAGGTGTTAATCAGAAGTTTCCTGCAATCACTTTCTCGTCAGAGTGAAATTGCATTGGCACAGAATTGCAGTGAGTGAGTGAGTGAGTGAGTGAGTGAGTGAGTGAGTGTGTGTGTGTGTGTGTGTGTGTGTGTGTGTGTGTGTGTGTGTG
>JAUESF010038406.1:0-19055 GCA_032274765.1 Malacoctenus tetranemus | reverse complement strand
GAGAGAGAGAGAGAGAGAGAGAGAGAGAGAGAGAGAGAGAGAGAGAGAGAGAGAGAGAGAGAGAGAGAGAGACGGTACGGCTTATGTTTGCAGGATGGAATGATTCATCACAGGTGACCAAACAAAAAAGGCTCCATTTGACCATTCAGAGTGGTGGAATGACAAACTGGGCTGCATCACTTTCTCCATTTCATCCTGGCCACCTAATCTAATCATGTCATATCTCTGGCACTGTTTGTAGAATGACTGATTGCTTCCTCGCCTTTTCTCAGTGAGGGCCTGATCTCTGCAATGATAACCAAACGACCCAGCGACGCCGTGTGCAGAGAAAGACTGTGCTTTTGCTTTGAGAGTGTTTAGTAGAAAAGCCTCAGCTTTCACGCCCTCCTGTCAGCACTGGGTTAGTGGCAGAGCTGGTGTGTTTTCGTTTCCTTTCTCCTTTTCCTCAGGTGGGTGTGACCGGTGGGTGGCGACGAGACAGGCGGACAGGTGGTTTCAGTTTGCAATCAGCAGCTTCAGCACGGCTGTGGGTGATTGTCTGCAGTCCTCTACCCACCAGTTAAAAGCCACATTCAGAGCCGTTGTAGAACGTTGTACCACTTCAGTCAGTCTGCTGTCAGTCTCTCCTCACTGCTACAACCATTCCTGTCTGGTTTCTAAAGTGTAGTTCTTCCGAGTTGGATTCCTGTTCCCGGCTGGTTCCACCTTTGCTCCCTTGCAATAACCTGGTCTGCTTCCCCTCCATCGTGCCTGCCCTCCCCAGTCTCCCTACACCTGGAAGGACCACCTGTCTGCCGTCTCACCCCCATCGGTCGCTGCCTGTCCTTCCCTGTCTGCCTGAATGCTGCCCTCTGCCTCACTCTCCGTAGTGTGTGGTACAGTTTCGAAAGAGTAGAGTTAGTTTTTGTTTTCGTTCCCTTATCTTGTCGTAATTGCGATCGTTCACTGTTTAGAACAGTCGCTCTCTGTTAGTTTGCACGTTACTTCAGTTGTTCTCCTTCTGGCATTCGGACTGGTCAGATTCTGTTAGCTCGTCGGTCTAGTTTGTTTTCCTTGGAGTCTCATTAGTTTTGGTCTCCAGTTAGTTTTGCTTTTGCAGCCCTGTTTGTTCGTATAAGCGTGTTGGTCTGTTTACCTGTTTTTTTTGGTGTTTGGCTCCTGTCGCAGGTGACTTATTTTCTGTAATAAATCACAACCCCCTATCCAGTGGCTCTGACTTATTGTCCTGCACCTGAGTCTTTGCTCCGCCCGTGACGCTCGGTGACAATTCGCACTAACGGAAGCTTTTGAAAGAGGAGTCTACTCCCAGGGTCCATTCGCCCTCAGATGTGATCAGGTGGAGTGGCTAGTGGAGGAGGTGATTTCAGACTAATGCCATAAGAGTCAATGTGGGGGGGGGGGGTGGCAAGAGAACTGTGGAATCACACAATCACGCTGATGGAGGTGTTCGGTGGTGACTCGGCTCAATAATGACAATAACAACCCTCAGAACACCCCAAAAACAAACAACAAAACAGAGTGCAATGACCTTAACAATGAAACATTGTTTGCTTGACAATTGTGATGCCAAATTCTGAATTGCATGTGAGGACACCGTTATGCCTGTGCAGCTGTACTTGTGGGTCGGGAAGGAAGTACTTGATCCAGTTCCAGGAGGTATTTAACAAGACCTTAAAGTACTCATTCATTTGTAAGACATGTAGAAGGTCAGGGTGATAATTGGCCAATTCACGAACATTTTCAAAGATTGAGCTGCTGTTGGTTGATCCGGGGTGACTTCGGTGAAGTCCGTGTGAAGCACCAGATTGCATTAAATGTGTTGCTTGGCCCCAAAAACAGAAAAAAGGTGGCTGTTCTCGACATGAACCAGTAATGACAAGCCTTCGCTGCCACCTGAGATGTAGGGCTTAACCCAGCGTGTTGCCACCCTGTGAAGAAATTTGGTTTTTGGGGAATAAATTAGATGAGATGGGAGCTCGTTCCCCAAAACACTGACTGAGACACTCGCAGATATCTGCATTTTGTTTCCAAAATCTGGGGGAAAAAAATCCTCCAGTGTGACTGAAAAAACATGTATCTGTTACAATCAAGACGCTCATGAATAGATTGATTCTTACATTCATTTATCAAGTTCTTTCACCACAGTCAGGTCTCTCCCTCTCTCCCTGCAGACTTCTTGCTGACCGACACAGTCATCATCACGAAAGTGTCTCGCATCCAAGCAAAAAGTACAAACAGTGGCACTCAAACATGATCATCGTCTTGCTGTGGGTATAGGTGAGGGAACAACTATCTGAATTTGAACTTTTTCTAATCCCTTTAATGCCCACTTTTTAAATACAGCATCTTTTCTTCCTGGTTTAAAGCACTGGTTTCCCCAAATAGGAGTGCATTGAGATAAAAGGCAAATTTCTTTTGAAAACATGTGTACGTGTACTGCAAGCCACACTCTTATCATGCTCTTAACAATTAGGTAGGTGGTTTTTGGCAATTTGTCGGAATAGAAATAAAGGGGCAGGGGCAAGCATTCCAATTCCCTTTCTTTCCCATGTTGAACATATTCTGCTGTAAAATAAAATTTGATTGTCCTTACTTGCACTGCCCAATAATACCAAATTATACTAGGACACTTTAAGCTCCCACTACTACGTGTCACACTCCACGTCTCTGTCCTGTTTGTTTCCTGTTTTATTGTGGCAACTCACCTTGTCTCTCGTTGCAGGCTCCTTGACTTCCTCTCCTCCTGTGTGATTGCATGCTCCCTCCCTAACGTGCTGCACCTGTGCCTGCTCTGTGATGAGACTCGCCTGGTGCTCCTCGTATATATGCGGGCTTCTGTTCTTGTCTTGTTGTCAGTTCGTCTGTGTTCCCATACCAGTTGCTACCAGCCTTCGTTCCCTGCTGTAGTCCCGTGCACCGACCTGTTTGTTTTGACTTCTGAGCCTGCCTTCCCTTTGACATTGCCGGCATTATGTATGACCCCCCCTGGACTGTTTCTGGATTTGGATTTGCCTCACCTATGTGGATTTCCTTGTCTGGTGCTTGACCCCTGCCTGTCCCAGACTATGTCCCGGGATCATCTACGCTGCGCCTCTGCTGGTTCTGACCTCTGGACTGTTGACTTGTGTTTTGGAGAGTAAACTGTTCAACGACCGGACTGTGTCCTGTCGAGTCTGCAACCCAGTCATTAGCGCTGACACTATGCAGCAAATGTAGCAAGGATAGTTGAATTCTAGCTTTTGTGTTTTGCCATAGAAAAGCCAGAAAATAACTTTTTCATTTTCTTAAAGTCATCAGGTGGGTGCTGTAGTATATTTTGAAATATAGTATCTTAGGAAGCGTGTTCATATTTGTAATATTTATTCTACCAATCAATATTTGCGTTTCCATCCACCTTTTCTTATGCGCATTTTCACAAAATGCACAATAATACTTGAATGGAAACACCAGAAATTCGAATAAAGGCAGTCAATTTGCGTGAAAGTTTATCGGCTTGGAGGGGGTGGGTTAGTCAGCATGTCGAATTCAAGAAATGCAAGTTTGTGTGATGGAAACAGGATTTGTAAATAAAAAAAATCTAACCCAGATGTGGCGTCGGGCTACGTGACATGACGCGATGTCGGGGAATGTGATGCACTGGGTCATCATCTTTGATGTTATTGCTTCACACGTCGCGCACACCCAACGATGGACTGTGGACTCGCTCACGCCGAAAGTCTCCCCGATAACCCGGTACTCGGCTCTTGATATCTAGAAATGTTTAGTATAAGCTGTCAGCTCTCAACTGTCAGCTGAGTGTCAACTGTTGGCATGGAGACAGGCACGCTCTGTTATGTACGCAAGTGGGTGTGTACTCGCAGTGCTGGAAGAGACTGGAAGGGCACTGATTAGCGTGAGGGGAGGGGCTCTCAGTTTGAACAGTGTTTGTGAACAGAGACGAATGCGCTGATTTTTTTTTTTTGCATTTTTATCTTAAGTCAAGTAAATGTTAATTTATTATTTCATCGGAATGTGCATTGTATTTTTGCTTGGACAAAAGAACTCCACCTTTACCACCTTCGACCTGCCTTGTGCTTGACCGACATTAATAAATGTGGACCTTCAGGATTTGTATTTGAGGACCCCTGCCCTATATCGAGGTTGGCATCCTTGCGCACTCTCTGCTCCATGTTTTGCGTCCCAAAGCCAGTTAATTTCACCTGCGTAGGCGTTTTCCCTCCATCCCTGCTAATTTGACATCACCACGTCGAATCCAACTTTCGCTTGCACTTCTCTGCTTTAAATTCATGCAATTTACAAAAGGATTTGTTCAAGTTCGTATCGGAGGAGGGTTGAACGTGACTGTGTCCTTTATATGTGAGCCTGGCCCTGCTGGAGGTAGTGTTTTCCTATGCATTGTTGCTAAATGTTGTTTCTTTCCCTCAGTTGAATGTAAACAGCTATGAGTTGACCCTGTTGCTCTGTTCCGCTCATGAACAACCCAAAATCCCAAAAAGTTGCAACCAAAGGTTAGAAGTAGATGAAAACTATCAATCTCTTGTGAGGTCCATCAGTACAACACACTATCTCACAAGTTTTAGGATTTGATGGCACGTTTTTTTTTTTTTTTGCACATTTCTTTATTTCAAAGTACCATAATACGAAAGTTGGTTACTTGGGAGAGTAACAATGTGATCATGGTAACAAGGATGAGGTGGTCAGATGCTCCGTCGACTGTTGCTTTTTAAAAGTAGACAAAGTCATTGTCATGTGCAGTGAAAGTGAACTGTTTAGATTCCAGAGGTGTTACAAAAAGAGAAGGGAATTGTGTATTTCTGTCATTGTTTTGGGACTGTCTTCCATCTGTGTATCCTGTGTCACTTGCTGCTGCAGTGCTTCAGAAGCAGGATGTTTTCATCCCTATGCTGAGCAGAGATTGTGGCTCCATTGAGCTCTGCCATTTTATCTCTCCAAACTTGCATCTGCTCTGGGAAATCCCCTTCAAACTCTACCTAGTTCCAGATGTCAGTTGAAAAAAGTACCGTGATTCAACAATGTACACTCGGTAACAGTGACACAGTGAAAACTTCTTTTACAGACACTTAGCAAATGTTCAAAAAACCAAACAAACCAGGGTGTTTGTGTTTAAACGCTTGATTCAGTCACATAACAGTTTCAGGCGATGGCTTCAACCCAGTTTCCATGTTTGTTGCGTTCGTCTCTACAGGATTTGCATATATTCTTTCTCCTTCAGTTGGAATGCGAAGATTTTTTGGGTGAAGAGCATTGAGCATTTTATTTCTCACAAATTGGCATTGGATGTAGAAGTGGGAGGTTAAAGGGGGAGCGGGGGAACCCTGAGAATTGAACTGCTCACTACAACTTGGTTCAGGGAGTAAATGAGGACACAGAAAACAGACTTTGAATAGTGGCCGGTGACGGATACTGTAACAGCCTGTTGGGTTTTACAGCAGGCAGGCGTGTAAGGTGGCATCTCAGTGGGATGCAACCGTGGACAAACCTTTATGGTGCCTAGCCCCCCCAGTGGCTCTGCTATCAAGTGCTCATATTGCGCGCTCTCTCTCTCTCGCTCTCTCTCTCTCTTTGTCACACATACAGACACACACTTGAGTGACTTTATTTCACCAAGCTGGTAAATTGAATTCCATAGAGTTGCAGAATGAGTTTCTCTCTCTCAACTCGAACCCTGGGACCAACCACCTCTACAGAGCAAATTGTTTATTTGTTTTTTTTTTCCACTTTACACTCTTTAGCTATTCCAGATGCCCCCCTCCCCCCACGCCCACCTTCCCCCAGCTCATTCCAGGTAGTCCGTGTGTGTAGAGTGGCAGCCCATTGTTACTTTATTGGGATAATTTGAATAACTTGACTTGATCCCAGTGTCACTTGAACAAGCCTTTGTTCCAAACACAAGATGTGTGTTTAACTTAACCTACTGTAAAATCCCAACACATCCTAACCAGTCATACTTTCATGGCAAAAAATTGTTTCCATGTTTTGGTTTCCATGTTTCAAGTCTGGATTCCTGCCGTGCTCCCTGACACTTCTGTGGATACCCCCCCCCCTCGTGAATCCTACCACCTCCTAAAATAAAACCCCTCAAGTTGCTGGATGCCTCCCAACTTTTCCTTCACCCAGGCCCCTTCAGCATTACCTCTAAGATAGGGTGGGGAATCCAGGGATCCGTTACCTGCCAAAGCATTACTTTGAAGCCAGACAGGTGCAAACACAGCCACTCTGTCTGAAAAGCTGGAGCTTTCACAATAAAAGCACAGATCTCTTATCGATGCCTCTCCAGACATTTGATAGCTTCTGTAATTTCAGTGTCAAAGTAAATTAAACATTAAAAAAAATCCAGTGTTATCAAAATATCAAAGGCACGCACGCACGCGCACACACAGACACACATGCAAATACCTTTTTTCTTGATCAACATCCCCACCCCCTGTTCTGCCCTCTAGCTCTTCATCACACAGTTTGAACCTCTCCACTCCTACTAGTTCCCAGTATAAATTTGTCATCCCTCTATTTTTTCCGCCCTTTTTTCCCCCCTTGAATCCTGTCGAACCATAAGCAGCATGGTGGGTGAATAGATTGAGCAGCAGAGGGCGTTGTGGGAGGAATACTGATCACGGTGAAAACGGAGCAAGAGCAGAGAGACAGAGAGGGTGTTCAGTAAGTGTCGCCGAGGAAGGAAAGTGTAAAGAGGGGGCAAAGGCTCCGTTCTCCTCCTCCTCCTCTTCTGTGGTTTCTCTGATAACGACCTCTCTTTATCATTTTGATTTAAAATGGAACAGATGATGAAAAGTCAAGGTTGGCCACACTTATTCTGCCCCTGACTTCTCACATTTTGGTGAGAAGTCCAGATTTTTTTTAAGGTCTGATCAGACTCGCAGGCAGATGGATGGTCATTAGCTAAACCAAACGAAGGCTGACTCCATTGGAGGTGTCCCTTGTTTCAGCAGGCTCCCCAGGGGTCTTTCAGAAGCAACGAATAAGCAGCCGCAGTGATTTTGTCGCTGCTATTAACCGATGCGGCGAAGAGAAAGCTGAGCCGCATGGCAAAGCGTTTCTCACTCGTCCGTCTGCAAACTATGGGCGACAACCAAAACAGCGACTTCACATATCGAAGCAGTCAAATTGAGTTGAGTCTCCTACAGGAGGATGGAACAGTTGTGCACATTTCTTTTGTCCATTTGTGTTGCATTTGTAGACGCAGCACGCAGTTATGTAGAGCACTGTTTCAGCATCTCGTCACTGTGAGAAACCATTTTCGTTTTAGCGGCATCTTTTTTTTCCTTCTCTTTTCTGCTGGAGGACAAAAGGGAGAAGCTGTTTGTTTTGATCCATTTTAGAGTTTATAGGGAATCAAAATGCTTGGAGAAGCTTTCTCAAAAGGATCACAGAGGTGTTCGTCTTCCTCCTTGTAGCATGTGGAGCGGAAAGCAATGACAAGTGGCGATGACGTTGCACTCGAGCGACAACCTCAGTCAGGGTCATAACAGCAACCGGCCTGACCCCTGGCATCAATGAGAGAACTGCTACTCATCTATATTTTCTTCCTCAATGAAAATCCAACAGATAGTAGCGTCTGAAAAATCCCAACAGTTCGGCAGTTGGCGAAACACCCATGATGTCTGTCCACCTCGACCTTGCCACTGTCACGCGGGGGCCCGGACCCAAATACACACCAGAGCAGTGTTGAGTTCTATGATGTTTATTTGACGCCATCCAGGCAGGCAGCGGAGACGTCAGGACAGGCGGAGACGTGGTCAGGAGACGTCAGGACAGGTGGAGATGAAGGACTCGGGAACTTGGGAGCGGAGACGTCAGGAGTCAGTCCGGGGGAAGATCCAAGCTTGAGTCGAGCAGGCAGTCGGCAGGCAACACGGGGAGACACGGGATGCTGGCCTGGACGCACAGGAGGACACACGGGGAGACAAGGAACGCTGGCAGGCAACAGGAGGACACACGGGATGCTGGCCTGGACACACAGGAGATACACAGACAACCTGGCAATGAGACACCCACTAACACACCCTTAAGTAACCGCCCCACCAGGTGCAGCTGATCTACACTAATCAGTGAGGGGCAGAGACAGGAGGACAGGGAAACAAGGAAACACGGAGGAATGCATAGGAATGCATAGGACTCTTAAAACCAGGTGTGTGATCTAACTAGGAGTGACAGACTACTGATTATACTATGACACCAGACCAGACAGTGAAGACACATGACGGGTGGTGACAGATCGTGACAGCCACTGCTTCGGCCACCTCATTCCTCGGTCGGAATGAGAGGTGAAGAGCTCAGGAGTCCTGTCTGATAGGAGTAAGATCCACTCCTGAGCAAATCAAGCCAACCAAGCCTTCACCCTTCAGCACCAATCTCAGCTTCTCACGTAGGAAGGCCTCTGGATCCAATGACCAAATCACCCCCCATTTGAAACTTCTTTCTGTAAAGGATTGTGTCTATTTCAGTCTCCCCCGAAAGGTCAGGACTCACCACTCTGTAAAGCAAACTGCTAATATACAGTATTGGCACCGCAATCACACCGGTAGCCAGGGAGCTTCGCTTTTCTGCTCAGCGCTTCCTTTTTCACTAGAGTCCGTGGCAGTGAATGCATCACACTGGTGAAGTGGGTTCCATTTGGTTCTATTGCTGTTCCCAGATATTACTTTGTGTGTGTATGTGTGTTAAAGAAAACCTCTAAGGTGAGCATAAGTCATAACTTTTTTAATATGTTTTCAAACCATAACACATTGTACTTATCATATTCGCATGTCTTTATGTATCGGTTTTGCTGCCATGTGATTGGCTGATTAGACATCTGGATTAATGGGTCCATCATATGGCAAACACAGACACAAATACACTGTCAGAGAAATTCATCACGAATGAATTTTTGGCCTCCATGCTTCACAAAACAACACAGAGTACATGAACTTTAACACAGTGAGTTTCTCCTGTGTGTCTCAACGGCAGAACAACACACAGGGAGGATGCAGACCATGAATATATCGTATATTATCTCTGAACAATGAAAAAACAGGGCTCTTGCATGCTGACCTCTCGGGGGAACACATGTCAGACTCCAGTGCAGATTTCTGCTTTTAAATTCCACTTAATTTAACTTTTGTCACCTTTTAGACAATCAATAGTGAAACTGTCACACCTGTGTTCAGCTTGAACATCAGTGTCAATCTTGTTTGTGTCTCGCTTAAAAAAAAAACTATATCAGGACCTGACAGTAATGAAAGAACTGGTTGTTGGGACGTGGTGGCCCAAGAGAGAGACCGGGTGGCACCTGGTCTCACAAAACTCCAACAAGACACCCATGAATGACACAGAGGATTAACAGGCAATGTCACCAAACTCGGGCAAGTGCACTCACCATTTCTCTTTGCTGTGCGGGTCACTACATACTCTTGTAGCATTTCTTTTCTCATTTTCCAGTTTGGCGGTTTTGTCCAATCCTGAACCATGCTTTAGGTGTTTTCATGACACCGGCTCCCAATGTGCAGCTCACTTTAAGGCTTCCTGCAGAGTGTCATGTTCACACAGCAGTCAGATTTAAGGTGCGTTTCAACAAAAAAGACACCAAATGTGACCGAGTTATGACACCACTGCACCCCAGAGGCAGAAAGGAAGAGGACCTGCTTTGACTGCCTCGAGAAGAGTCTGTTTGCTATGATTAACTACTGGTTGGAGTCGTGTTTCTGGACCTTTCTCTTACTTTGGTGTTCAGTTCCGTTCCTCCAGTTTTACCACCTGACACAGACAGAACGAAGCTAAAGCAAACGGACAGCGAGAGGCTGCTGGCGCCGAACATCGGCAAAGAAATGGGAAGTGAGAAAGGTCAGAGCGCTGATGTCCCGATATGTGGTCAGGTAAAAATAATGGGGCTGACAGAGCGAGTTAACGCTACTCTTTTGTTTCCCTTGTTTTTACAGTCGCCTTCTGGAGCCAAAGCGGTGACGCTCGTCTATGAGCCTGAAAGTGAGAACTGTGATCACATTCAAATAAAGCCATAATAAATGGGCTCCATGAATTCACAGAGAAGCTGTATAAAACCAGCATTTTTTTCCTCAACCTCTTTCCTGTCCTCCACCTGTCCTCTGTTTTATTCGGCGTCTTTTCCCCCCTCTATACTCCACCGCGTCTCTTCGGCTTGATTTAGTGATGGAGGCCTATAGCATTACCTTGAGTTAGCACCTAATTTAATCCCGCCTTTTTAAAGCCCATCTCCCTCATAGCATTTACTCCCCCCCCCCCACTCTGCTCTCGATGTCTTTTCTTTTTTCTTGTCAGCTCTCTCTCCTTCCCCTCAGTGGCACGAGAGGGTGTACTTGCAGATCCCAGGAACGAGCAAGTGGCGGTCCCTGTTCAAGAGCATTTGAGGGATCTCCAGCAGGGTGGGAATGACTATTCTGAGCCCAAGATGGAACGAACAGGGGGTGACAAGGGTGCAAGACTCGATCCCCTGAAGTGAGCCTGTGGCAAAATGTTCAGGTGTTGTGTGTCTTGGGTGTGGTGGCCCTCGTGACAGAGACCGCGCTGCTGTGGATGGAGACCCAAGAGTCGCAAGACCGCTCCGGGGCAAATGTAACCCTTGCTAACCAAGGCACACATGATGAGGTGATGGCGGGCACGGCTTCACCACACCGTGCTCACCCAGGATGCGGTTTATGGCTGTGTCCCACGCAGGTGGAATGGTAAGATTGAAACCAATGGATGAGGCAAGACAACACACACACACCTCTCATTTCAGGTACCAGACCAGTTCTGAAAGGGGTACGGAGGTCCGCATGAGTGCGGAAAGTTCTGTCAAGAATGTTGACACCGCCTCCCCTGCACCTCGACATGCCCTCAGCTGGGTCCTCCAACGTCACCGTCGAGCTTTTGATCCCAAAGTTTCCGATTTTAAACCAGATTTCTGTGGGGCTCACCTGCAGCTTCAGTGCACTTAGGGGACCTCCCTTACGTTTCAATTTGTCCTCTGATGTTCTTGACTGTGGACCCAGACCATACGGGTACAGTGCCAATAGTATCTACATGTGTGTTGTGCCCACTGGGTGGCCTGCAAACAACGGACCCTGTAAATACTGGTCTGATGTGTTCTGGGGCACAGGTTCTGGCTTTGTTAAGGGGGTTGGTGTAAAGGATAAGAATGGGTGGTATCATGATCTGCAAAATAAAATTTCAATGATCAGGGGGACACTACAGACGATGGACTCTGAACTTTTTCACCCAGTACTGTTAACAATTAAGAACCTCTATTCAAATCCTTTCAACATGGTAGTGCCTGGGATTGGGAATAAATGTATAGAGGGGCAAGGGACTCATTTTTTTTTCATCTTGCATTGGGAGTCGATGCTGAGGGTACAGATCCATTGGGACTTTTACGTATAAACCTGGTTGAGCCCCCTGACACTACTACCCCTACTGTCCCTCCCGTAAAGGTCTACATGGTGCCATCACCATCTGGTGGAGTTGTCGCCTATGACAGTGGCCGGCTCTCTCCAGCCAATTCCTTGCAAGCGGTGACTGGTTATTCACAGGGTAACACTTGGCTGGAGATTGTGCAAGCCAAGGCTGAGTTGGCCCACTCTCAGGACTGTGTTATCTGCACTACTGCAAACCTACAAATGATGTACCTTGTCTTCTTGATCTGATGTCACATGATGATCCTTCCAGCGATTGTGCAGCCTGGGACTCAGTGTATCCAATTGCTCCCAAAGATACCAGGTCACCAGTGTTTGAACCTGTTTTTACACACAACCTCACCTGTTATCACTGCAGACCTGAATCGTCAGTACTGACCCCACTCGGACAACTGCCTGCTGGGTCCTGTAAGACGACCATAGATCTTACAAAAAATGCTCTCGCGACCAGTCTTGCGGTTGCCAGGTCTGATATTTGGTGGTATTGTGGAAATTGTGTGCTCTATGGGTCGGGGGCGTGTGGGTTGGTTTCTCCATTACAGATTTTACCTGTTTCAGTTCAAATTCTTCAGTTGGAAGAGGCTGTGCATCAGGTGCAGCTTCGGCACATCTGGTGCCCCTGGAACCATGTGAAATGTTCTGAGGACCCCATTGATGCGCTTGATAAACCTACAGGTATCCCAGATGAATTTAAACTCTTTGGTAGCTCTACCGACTGGAATCTGATCCCCTGGATTGGCCAGACCATCCCCTCTGTAATGACATACAGTGCTGGAAATTATGTACATTATAGTGTTCAACAGCTGGCTAATTACACATGCTATCCACTCCCAACTGTCTGCAACCTCCCTGATGGGATTCCAGAATCGTATGGCCGTGGACGTTGTTATTGGCTGAGAAAGGTGGTGTTTGCGCTATGTTTGGTCAAGTGTGCTGTACGTTCATCCCCAACAATACGACGCCAGATGGCTCCCTTACCAGGGCGCTGGATGGACTGCGGGCGCTGGCTAAGGAGATGAAGAACTCTGGAGTGGTGAACCCGTTGAGTGACCTGATGAAGAGGGTCACTCTCAAAAGAGCAAATGTTTCCTTTTGGGCGTCAATGTGTGGTAGATGTACCTCTGCGCTATGTATCACAGCAGCACTGACTTTGACTCACGTTAAACGCACTCACATGATCCTGTAGGATACACATTTTTCCTCAAAGAACCTCAAAATAGCCCCTCTAACCCTGTACTCCACTGCTCCACCTGTGACACATTGCTGTCCTCTTAAACTCTCCAGTGATACTGCCACAAAACGTTTCGCCCCTGAAAGGTCAGGAAAGCATCAGAGTGTGTCTGATCACTGTGCCCCCACCAGCTCGCATTCCCTCCACAGTGCGTCCACTTGACCGATACTCTACAGGCAAGCAGCACACATGCATAAGGACATCCTGACACCATAGCTTATTAGACTGGTATTCCCATGCAGCTGTGTATGTAAACTGGGAAACTTTATCAACAATTTATCATGCTAGTGCACCATTGGCATCATAGGGACCAGCTGATAGCAGAGTGCTAAATAACTACAGCACTGCATTTGGGCCCCCCCCCCCCTGCACTAATGGCAAAATGCAGTAACCCACATTTACCTGCTTCCACCTTGCCTGGGTTGAAGGTAGAGCTGCAACCTTGCATTCGTCAGGCCTGCTTTGCTTTTCCCGCTGTCTCCAGGACAAAAACACAGACAAATTTAGCTCCTCCTTGAATGTTCTGGGCAATCAGCTTCCTAAACAATGAGATCCCTCAGCAGGTATGGGAGGAGTCAGACCCACATTCCTATCTTTAGGACATCACCCCCCCCCCACTTTCATGAGTGTTCCCGAGGCTGTGGTTCTCTCCTGTGTCTTGACTCACATTAGGAGCTGATGTGCCTCTACTTGACTGTCCTCTAAATGACAAATAGAAGCCAGAACAGAGGACGGGCTGCTCAGCTGTATCAGGATGAATAACGGTGTCATGATGATTGACTATTACATCTGTGGGTGGGTTTAAATTATTTATCCATTTAAATGCCTGATAATTCCTCAGAAAATTTGTTGCAAATCTATTTCATAGATACACAAACGAGTAAGATTTGTCTACAACCATTGGTTGCTTAATGTTGTCTCGGCAGAGAGAATGTTTGTCCTCACGAGTTGTTACTTGTCTTTGGTTCAGTACGTATTTTACCACAGTCATAATACAATTCAAAGTACAGATATTTAGGAAGATTTTTAAGACACTAAGTTATGGGATTTTCTTTCTTTCACAAGTTTGTTGTTTTTTTTATCATAATTTGTAGAGATTTTATGGGTGTTCCTAATGAGTGATGCCAACACTCATGTGGTGATATTAGATGCTGTCTTCCAGCTCCTGACATGTTGTTTAAATTGGGTGAAAATTATTAAGCCAATAAATTCCCTAAATGCACCCACCATACATCAAAGCACTGCCCTTTCTGCTGTTATTTACGATGCATGTCATCCAGAAATCTCAGCAGTTCTGAGGGTTACTGCAGTGCATCAATGTTGGAGGCAGTTATATCAAAAAGAGCTGTTTACTTTGTTGTGCTCCTAATTGCTTTAATACAAATATATTTGAAGGTTTCTGTCGGGGTCTGGGAGACTCTGTCTCCTTTTTGGTGCTGTTGCCTTTTCCTTTCCCAGGTGGAGTCAGTGAGCAGGGTGGCTGATCTTCCACCAGGTGTTTACCATCGAGCCCGAGTAAGAATGAGCTTATAAGGAGCCTGCTGCTAGTCCATCACTCCCACACATCAAGCCCTCACCTGCATGCAAAACCGAGCCCGGAACTTTAGTAATCTGTGTATTCTGCCTCAGATTCTCTGGTGAGTGTGGATTTCACTCCAGCTCACCCCCTGGTCCCAGATAAGCCACCTACAGACGTTAGTTACCTCCTGGCTTCAAGATCCTGATTGCCAGCAGCCCTGTATCTGCATTTCCCTCCTTCTGCTCGATCGAACCCTGCTCACCTTCCACCATTGGTCAATCTACACCTGCTCATCCTCCAGCAACCATCCTGCAGGAACCAGGGACCACCTGCCTTTGGAGAATCATCAAACCATTTCAAATAAAACTTGTATTTTCTCACTACGTCCTGTGAGTGTTCTGCATACGGGCCAAAGCAAGCATAACACAGCCCCCCCAAAGACCAAGGTGGCCTTTAGAATGTCCAAGAAACCACTAACTATCTCCATCACCCAATCGCATGATTGACCCTGTGCACATGAAAAGTGATGGATGCTGTGAAAGACAAGAATGTCATCATGAGAGAGAAACATTTCAACCATTCCAGAATGGGGGACTTCCAGTGATGCAAGCGCTTGGGTAGCCATGTTTTGTGGGAGCTCTGACACATTATCTGGTTTCATTATTTCTGTTGGCGTACAAACTCAAACTGAGAGGATTTTAATCCAGGTGATGCCCCTGAATCAATTGTAGAGCAACACCGCTGGCAAAATGCCCCCAAAGAACATTGCAAAAAAAGAAAGACGCACAGGCAGTTTCAACTCATGATGGTGATGCTAAGTTAGCCAGTGGTGTTAGCCCCCCCCCCCATCCATGAACCTTGAAGCAGACCCAGGACTGACCGGAGCTCTGGAGGCTATGACAGCGAACATAGCTCAGATGATGGACGAAAAGCTGGACAAGATGGCGTTCGACATCAAACCCAACATCTCTGAGTTACTGAACGGGTTGGCAAGGCTGAGCAGAGGATCCTAGTGATAGAAATGCATGGCAGCTGTGGAAAATTATAGGATAGCCTAATTAGTAACAAGCAGTAAGCTAAACAACAGTGCAAGATTAACGAAGATGGGCCCTTGAACTACTTAACTGTAAGACGTGTACATTAGAAACTGCATGAAAATTTGGCTTAAGGACGAGTAGGATTGGCTTGTAAATTGAGAAAAATCAAAATAAATCACTGAGTTGTACAAAGCCCTTAAGGAAGGCGAACTTAGATGGGCCACAAAACCTGAAAACATCACGAGGTGAGAGAGAGAGAGAGAGAGAGAGAGAGAGAGAGAGAGAGAGAGAGAGAGAGAGAGAGAGAGAGAGAGGAGAGACTGATCCCTGGAGCAGCCGCCGACTTGCATGTTGGCTCATTTATAGTTGTTACATTTAACTTGGTTTTGCACATGAATGTTTTTCAATTTGGGGATTGAAGAAGTTCTTTCACCTGTTTGTGCATTTGGGAAGTACCTACTATCTACTGCAGTTATCTTCGTTGAGCTTGGCAACAGACTGAACAGTTAATGAAGTTGATTAGTCATTGAAGTTTTGGGTTTGCGTGGTTTGCTGCATAAATAATTAAATTGTGATAGCAAATGAGATACACTGGTTGATCAAATAAATTATTAAAAACAAAATAACATTGATTGATTGATTGATTGATTGATTGATTGATTGATTGATTGATTGATTGATTGATTGATTGAGTGATTGATTGATTGATTGATTGATTGATTGATTGATTGAAAAAGGGGGGAAAGAAAGAGGGACGAGTAGCTTCAAGTACTTTAAGCAATTTTGAGTTTTGTTAATTAATTAACAGTTGGGACACCAAAGAAAATCATCAAAAACGAAAGGTGCCACTAGAATTCCTAATCCAAAAGTGATCACTCCAGTGAACATAGTGCAAAGAAACAATCCTTTAATCAGAGGTATAACAGAGATGTCAGAGAAATGGCGCAAGCGTTGATCAACCGTGGCCAGTGGAAGGAATTCTCAACCCTGATGTGATCAAAACAATGCAGGTGCTTGTTTCCACTTACAAAGCAGGCCAAAAGAAAGGGAAAACTGAATGAGAAGAGACGAGCCGAGCTTGGGCATTTTGCCCATGAGTGTCACTAGCTTTGAGGAAGTTGCAGAGGAGGATTTTAGGTATGTAGGGTCAACAGTCCAGAGCAATGGAGAGTGTGGAAACGAGGTGAAGAAGCGTGCAAAGGCAGGTTAGAACAAATGGGTAAAAGTGTCAGGTGTTATGTGACAGAAGAGTTTCAGGAAAGGTTTAAAAAATGGTGGTGAGACCAGCAATGTTGTTTGGTTTAGAGACAGTGTCACTGAGGTAAAAGCAGGAGACCTAGAGGAAGACCGAAGAGGGGGTTTGTGGATGTAGTGAAGGAGTACATAACGGAAGTTCGTGTGAGAGAAGAGGATACGGGAGACAGCATTAGATGGAGGACAATTATTCACTGACCCCTGAAGGGAAAAGCTGTAAGAAGAAGGAGGTTTGTGTTATCGTGTGGGAGATAAGTTGAGTGCAGGTTATGCTGTGGTGAGAGCTGAAGGAACTGGATTTGTTGTTGAAAAGTTTGAAAAATAGTACCGCAGCCTGCATCTGCACAGCTTGTTGAACTTGTGAGATTCACTGAAGCCTGTTTGTTGGCAGAAGGCAAACAAGTGGCAATCTATTCTGATTCAGCCTATACTCGTTATGTGTGTGTCATCTATTTGGAGCCGTGGGGGAAAAAAACCAAGGGTTCAAGAAAACGAATGGTTCTCCAATACAGCATCATGCTCAAATAATGAAGTTGTTGCAGGCTATGATCAAACCAATTGAGGGCAAAAGATACATGCTAGTTGTTGTGGACAGGTTTTCATGATGGACAGAGGCTTGTCCAACTGAATAAAAAGATGCTCAGTCTGTTCTTGTGGAGAGAAGCAGGTAGGGACTTCCAGATCAAATACCTTCAGACAATGGGAAGGAGTTTATGAATAGGACAGTAAAGTGAATTCTGCAAAAACTGGGAATGAAGCAATGTTTCGGTTCCGTTTACCATCCACAAAGTGAAAGGATCTGTGAGAAAACGAATGGGGTCTTGAAAAATTGCATTGCAAAAATGTTGCCAGCACTCGGGTCTAAATTTGGTAGCAGCTCTTCTATCATTATGTGTGATGTTTTGTTTGTGCACACTGGTGCTGACTTTTGCGATAATAATGAGATGGGTTGGTGCTGTGATGCCTGGAGAGCAATCTTAGATGCCTTTATTACCAATACTGACACAGAGAACGATGAGGACGAAGAGGGAGTAGGAGAACTGGTGGAGGCATATCCATGCTAAGCATCTGAATTTGGCCTGACCTTTACATGTGCTTTTATGAGTGTGTAGTTCCCCAATAGTTTAAATTAGAGTGTGATGTATGAAAGGGGAAATGGAAATGTGAGCTATAATCTCATTGAAATTGATTGGGGGAAAGGAAGCACTGAAGGGCCTCAGTTATTCAAATAAGGACGATATAAATGGACTGATGGACTCTGACCAAAGACACTGATCAGAGCCACCTCATCTTGGACACCACATGAAGATCCAGCGCTGCAGAGGAGCTGCAGTGTGACACAAACGTTTTCCTGACACATTTTGAGTTAATGAGAAACATTTTAAGTACATGATGCTTTTGAGTTGATTGCAAATGATGTATTGTTTTGAGTCTAAGCGCAACTCTAAAGCTTAAAGCAATAGTACACCCAAACAATGATGTGCCTCTGATCAACTTTATGTAAACAGCGGCTAATACGAGTGGTTAACACGAGCGACTGCATCTTCTGGTAAACAAATGCATTTCTTACAGGAAGTGTCTGATTGTATTCACACTCTCCTGGTCACTAAAAACACCTCTGACAATGTTCTTCGCAAATCCATAGAAAGAAATGTCTGGTGTAATGTTATGTGTGTAACAAGTTGAGGACTACAATACCCAACATGCAACAGTAATAGTAAGCAGTCGGCGGAGGTTGGGACGGCGTGCTTCGTGTAGCCATGGGCTAACGCTGCACTGTCTGTGTATGCTGTTTAGAGTAAGCAAGCTGAAGTTTACATGACACGCCTCGTTTACTTATTTGCAGCCTCCATAAAGACAACACATCTGGGTCTCCTGTCTTGTCACTCCCAGCTAAACAGTTTATGGATGTGATCTCTGACGGCTTGAATAGAGTCGGCAGTGCTCTGCTGCTGTTGGCCGTCACCACATCCCTGAGCCAACTGTGGCTGCATTCATTATATTTGAAAATATCAATGGAACATAGAACTTAGACGGGAGGCAGGACTTAGAAGGGAGGCGGGACATAGGGGGAAGAAGGAAAGCAAGGTTGAGGTGCGCCGTGCAAGATCAGTAAGAATACCTAAGACATGAGGTGGATGGTATCTGATTTTTTTTTTACTGTTGACCCACCGACACAATAAAGAACCCTCGAGTACACTCCTAAACCTGCCTTTGGGTGGACAGAGACAGGCATGTCAGTCATTGAGCCGGGTACATCTACATCTTGGACAGCTGCTTTCAGAACTGGGTCACTTCTCAGGACGGAGGAAGAGACCTGCAACATCACCTGCCACTTAAGGAGGAGGTATGGTGATATTTGCTTTCATGTCAAACTCTGCAATAACACCTCAAACTTTGTGAAGACTGGCAAGTGGTTTAGCATTAAAAGCCACCTAAACGTTGTCCAGAAGTCATCGGGTGATGCACCTGATGCATTGTCTAAAAGAGAGAGTGTGTGTGTGTGTGTGTGTGTGTGTGTATGTGTGTGTGTGTGTGTGTGTGTGTGTGTGTGTGTGTGTGTGTGTGTG
>JAUESF010038360.1:0-13071 GCA_032274765.1 Malacoctenus tetranemus | reverse complement strand
CGCGACTTCTGTCCCCCGACAAAATGCACCGAAGAAATATTATCCAATAGATTTATCGAAAAACACACTAGCCTAAAATTAAAAAAAAAAAAAAAGTCCTTCGCCCCTTTTTCACGGGCGGAAAACGACTGAAACGCGGGTAAAATCCATCGTTTCTCGGACGCTCAGAACAGCCAGTCGTCACAGCATCCCGAGTGGCGCTCTTGTGTGTCGCTCCGCTCCCCAGCAGCCTACACTTACTGACATCAAAAGGGGATCCTTCCGCCCGACCAACTGAATATCCGAGATAGAGCCACTAAATCTGTCACGGCCAGACCCGACTCAACGGGATACAGTTAATCATACCGGGTCTCGTTCCGTCGGTAAGCTCAGGAAACAAGGACGGTGATAAGAGATGAGGGTTCCAACCAATGAGGGAACACGCGGACTATTTTATTGGTATGACAGGCGCAGACTAGGTGGAAGCGGACCACTCCGGCAGTGCTGCGGCACATCCGAGACGAGACTTGAACCCCGATAAATATGAAAAGATAAACATCAATATATAAATGGATGAATAAAGAAGTGTTTTGGTATTCATGCAGTTTTTTTTAGCACTTGTAACGCGTTTTTGTTGTTCTACTGAAATCATTTTGTGTAACCCAAAATAGACCACAACGGTAGAGGAAAAAAGTTGACAATTTTATCCAATAAATTTAAGAAAGACACAAAGATGCAGTGAGACTCAAAAAGATATCAAGGGTTGCTTGTAGATGCCTCATTTTTTCAGTTTGACAATGCAAAATGCAATGCAATGCAATGCAATTTTATCAATATTTTTCCATTTCCAGATCAGCACCTCACTAAATCAGCCACGTGAAACACGCCTGCCACCACCAAAACAGGCAGGAGTGAATCATAAAACCTTTCACTGTAATCAAACACAACACTTATCCCTTTGTTTCTTCCAACTTTACAAACTGCCCTGCTGACTAATCAGCACCACAGTCCGGACCTCCAACAATGCATCTCAACAAAAGAATTCAAATAAGCCATTATCATCAAAATAGCTCAAAAGCAGCTAGGTGATGCAGTCATTAAAATGATCAGAGACACTCAGACATTTAATGATATCAGAGCGGTGATCACATGTGATGGAACACGGAATGCAGTGGCTACCTATCAAAGTCGCAGGCTGTTCATGGGAAAATAAAGACATCAGTACTCACCCATCGGAAGTAGATCCACAACTCTTAAAGTTTAAAAACAATGAGGACAAGAAAAGATAAATTTATTGTCTGTTGTTTTCTAATGTAAAAAACGCAACTCTCTTTTTCCTTGGAACCTCCGACTGCTTCTTTCAAAGGACTTTTGCCACAGGCGCTAAAAACAAAAACAAAAACTGCCAACATGATCTAATCATTGTGAATCGAAAAATTGACCCCGCCATGTCGATAATTCGAGGGGTCAGGAGTCTTCTGCAAGGTAAGCTAAACGTTGTCTCAGACTTTACAGCGCTCACATAATTTGAATTTGTTTTAATAAACCCTACTTTTTTTCCCATCATACCAAAAAACTTCATTGAGACAATAAAAACATATTTTTTCCAATGTTTCAATGTTTACATTTTTTTTCAGTGTCAATGCACAGACAATAAACTGCTTCCAGACAATCACATTTTCTGTTTGCTATTGTTTGTCAGTCACAGAATTATTGAAAGCTAATGGTGAAAAATAGTTGAGCTGAATATTTAGAAAATGTAAGACTTCATTTCTCTGCTTCTTTCTGTAAAGACAAGAAATTGTTGTCAGGTCATCTTTAGGTGAGCTAACCACAACTTAGCATTTTCCTACTTTCCCAACAAACACCCCAGTGGTCGATTTAAATTAAGGCTGCAAATAATTTACATTCCCAAAGTGTAATTTTACTACACTTTGATTTCAGTCAGGAGGGTTGTCTAAAACAATGCACATCAACCTTGATCACATTGAAAGACAAATTATGGCTGTAGAAGGCTGATGTTCGGCTACTCTCAAATTGCACCACAGTTGCATGACTCCCAAGCTAATATTGCTAAGCTGGGAGAGGGGAAATAAACCAAACTATAGGATATTGACCAAAGCAGTACTTTGAATACAAGACTTTGAAAGTATTTTGAGCTGATCAATTTGCTCATTTGTTGAGTTTAGGCAACAGCAGTTTTTATGATGATTTACGATTAATTTAGCATTTTTAGCATCTGTTGACGGGCATCTAATAGGTTGCTTTGGAAAGCCCAAAATTCATGTAGAACATAATACTAAAATTTCTTTTAATATTTTGAAATGAACAAATATATATAAAAAAAGAATTAAAAAGAAGTGATGGAGATGTCATATGGAAGGACCTGTGCTGAGCACCACCTGCAAAAAGCCTGAGTTGTACCTGCATCATATCATCTACTGCATGTGGTTCAACACATAAATGCCTTTAGAGCTGAAAAATCCTCAAAGTCTTGTCAAGGATGTCACATCAGTCAGCAGCAAAGTGAATCACTCCTCTTTGTGTTCTTGCTCTCTGCCTTTTAAACATCTTCACAACATGTCAGTAACTCTGCATTGGATTAAGAAGAAACATGAGCAAACTCAAAGCATTAAAGTATAAAAAGATAGAGTTGGAAACTCATCACACCTGGAAGAAAATGCTGATTGGCTTTATTTTGAAGTCGAACATTAGTTTTGAGCATTTTTAAGGGATTAAAGATCTTGCAGAGTGCAAAAGACAAACAAAAACCCCCCACAAAAGTGCCTCATGATGTGCCCAGCATTGCTCCATAGTCCCAAACATTCCACCTTCTTCTCAATAGATCTGTGAGGAGAACCGACAAAATCACCCTCCTTTCAGCGCCGCATTGAACCCGTCTTACTTTGCTGCCTGTAAAAGTGCTTCACAGAGTTTCTGATGCCATGTCGCACATGATGTTCGTGAAGCTGGTTGTCTTTCGGCCTGGTCAACAGTGTAGAGTTTGCAGTCACCCCATTGAATGCTTGAATAGACCAAGGAAGGTGAATCACTAAAACAGAATGTGGAAGCCATTTACAGTGTTCTGTCAAATGTGAATAAAGGAAACTTTATTTGTTTTATCACAATCAGCCATCACATGTGACATGTGATATTGCTTGATAGCAAAACATGTCATAAAAAGTCCCACTATCAGACTTTTTTCCCCAGGAGAAAGTGGACAATGAGAGACAAGCACAGACTCTTTGCAGGATTCTTGCAAAGTCACCACACAAAACGCAGTCTGATCAGAAATCATTTTTCGACACAGGTGGGGAAAAAAATCACAACGCTGCCGACCTCAATGCTAATGACTCCATAAAGAGCTGCCTGGAATCAGCAGGGTGAGCGACCCTCACTGGATTCAAACCCTGATTCAAGCCACAGTTGGAACTAAACTTGAGCTTTCTGACACGAACACATTTGAAGGCCTTAAGGGATATCAGAGCAGCATCAATAGTGGGAGGGGTTATGAAAGCAGAGACTTTCAAAGTGAGACATGGAGGACCACTGGGTTGATGTGAACGTCCTCGCCAAGCTGCGTTCAGGGTGGACGAGAGTGCCAGCTGAAACAGGATGACGTCTGAAACGCTGAACAGATTCACGGGACACTCAGGACGGTGTCGCGTTTCGCTGTCTTACTAAACCACCGGCCAACACTAGAATTTCACAGCGAAGCAGAGTGGAGGCAGCATCATGATTTCAGGCTGCACTGCTTCCTTAAAAGTCAAAACCTGAGACCTTTTTTTTTGGTGTGGGGGGGGGGGGGACTCCAGAGATGTCGAATGGATGGAGGGTCTTCCCACTCTGTGGCTGTCAAATTTCAAATGATCCAAGTCAGAGTGTTACTATAAAAAGAAAGTGTTCAATGCCGACCTGGGAATCTTTCCAGTGGCTTTTGAAGGATCCCACTTCAGTACGTTCCAGGGATTAGGTGTGCACGCTGCCATCTGTTAGTACTTTTGCTCCCCTTCTTTGTTTCTACAGCGAGCATATATTCTCCCAAAGCATAAAAAAAGCATGGTAGAGGATCTGCAGGCAGTCTGACGTTTTAAAAATAGCCGCCTTACATTCCCACAAATCCCCCCCACCCCGCCCGCCTATGAGCCACTGGAGCCGGTGGGATTGTTGTGACTGAGGATGGGACGGTGGGGCCCGGTGGGCCCAGAATTGGGTCAAGCCCCCCCCCCCCATCCACATTAAGTGAATGTAAAGAGGCAGATCAACGTAAACAAACGTAAAGATGGAAAAAAGCTTTAAATCTGCTGTTTTCTGAACACAAACATATTGACACGGATCTAAGCTCTCTTCCCCGTGACAGCAGAGCGCGGACCTTCCCTTAATAACACAGTTTATCCCCTCGCAGGGCAAAATAACAGGGACAACTTTCTGATTAAATAAAACCTCGATTTATGTTGCTCTAAAAGAATTGTTTTGGAAATTGTCTTGAATCTTTAAAAAAAAAATAGAGCTGCAAGCCAGTATTGAGAAGTCAGACTGGAACTCAAAAGAAGACACCTCGCCTTGCAGACGTAAATTGAAGGGCATTATAGCAGCCAAAAACAAGAAAAACAGTCATTCAGCCTGTCAATGTAGAAACCAAGGCAGTGTAAAATGATGATGCAGCTTCCCCTTTACCTGCTACGCTGACCTGTTTGTTCCCTACCAGCAGAAGCCAGTTGGAGGCTCTTGGAAATGGAGCGTGTTGGAAAAGAGCCAAATGGGATGAAGAGCACATGGTCTAATCCAGGAGACCTGGTTTATTTCATGGTGGAAAAATGGCTACAGAACTCATTGTTAAGGTTTCGTGTCTCAGTGGACTGACCTGTTCAGTCGGCACTGGTGACCTCCCGACGCTTGCTCCAACCCTGCCCACGACATGAATGTGACTCCGTTCGTTTGTTCTCTGCTATCTTTAGCTCTGGTCTATTTCAGAAGCTGTGATACAGCCGATATCCCCCCCCCCCCCCCACCTCACTCGGTCACTCCTCCCCACGGCTCCCCGCCACCGCTCTCCGACATGCTTCGGCCTCACATGCCAGTTTGGCGTCACCAGTCGACAGATTTGCAATGTCAGAGCCCGGCGGCGGATCGAGGGACGGCGGCGGGGAGAGGTGTCTGCCGTATCCCTCCTCCGGCCTCGTGCCGGCCAAGCTGACCATCGTGGTCGGGGGCACTCACTTCTCGGAGGAGAAGAGGCTCCTTGTTCAGAGCTGCGACTACTTCCAGGCTCTGTACCGTTCCGGAATGAAGGAGTGCCAGCAGCAGGAGATCCACCTCAAGGCCCTGCGCGCCCGAGGCTTCCTCATCGCCTTGGCGGTCTTGCGGGGCGAGGCGCCGGTCCTGGACGGGGACGACATCGTGGAGGCCATCGAGTGTGCTGCGTTCTTGCAGGTGACCTCGCTCACCAAACATCTCATCGACTTGATTGACGCGGAGAACTGCCTGCTGATGTACCACACCGCCGCGACCTTCGGCCTGATGCGGCTTTACCACGCCGCCGCCCTGTTCATCCGCGACATGTATGACGACCTGAGGACAGAGGCCAGGAGCGCCTTGCCGCCCGAGCTCATCGCACACATAGAATCCCTGAGGCCAACCGTCTTTGTGGCCGTGGGGGCCCATGTGACCTGTGGTGAGGAGGAAACGGTCCACGCCGCCTCCCGGACGGTCTGTTGCCTGGATGAAGCTGCCAACAGCTGGAAGGTACTGACGGATCTGCCACTGGAAGCCAGCACGTCCATGGCTGGGGTGACGGTCCTGGACAACAAACTCTACGTCATCGGAGGCGTCCACGGAGTCCAGAAG
Source organism: Malacoctenus tetranemus (assembly GCA_032274765.1). Classification (NCBI taxonomy): domain Eukaryota; kingdom Metazoa; phylum Chordata; class Actinopteri; order Blenniiformes; family Labrisomidae; genus Malacoctenus; species Malacoctenus tetranemus. The sequence continues at coordinate 7,245 of JAUESF010038360.1, read as the reverse complement.
CAAGTGGTGGACGCGTGTTTCTGCTACAGCCCGGGAGACAACAGCTGGAGCAAGATTGCCAGTCCAGCACAGCTGCGGTACAACCTCAGCCTCGTCGGAGTGGACGGTTGTCTTTATGCCCTCGGAGGAGAGTACCAGCGAACGGTCATGTCCTCCGTGGAGGTGTACAATGTAAAAACAGGGAGGTGGACATTCGCCGCTCACTTGCCGCGGCCGGCAGCAGCAGCCGCTTGCACCAAAACCATGAGCAGGCTGTTTGTGTGCCTGTGGAAGCCGATGGAGACGTCGGAGATCTACCAGTACGTTCCGGGGAGAGACGAGTGGCAGCTCGTCACCACGCTGATCAGGCACCAGAGTTACGGCCACTGCATGGTCGGGCACCGGGACGACCTGTACGTCATCAGAAACGGCCCGTCCGACGACTTCCTGCGATGCCTGATGGACTGCTACAACCTGACCACGGGCCAGTGGTCCTCGCTGCCGGGACACTTTGCCAACAGCAGGGGCTCGCTCTTCACGGCTGTGGTTCGAGGCAACTCGGTGCTCACCCTCAACAGGAGCATGACTTTGGAATACGCGGTCGACGGGAGGAACTGGAAGCCCCGGCGGCAGATGAAAGGCTTCCCTCGGAGCGGATCCGTGTGGACGTTCCTGCTGCGGTTGCCAGATGCTCCCGCGCTGCAGTCATGACTGTTCTCGGCAGGTTTAGCATTTGATGGGCTGTGAACATGCCTTTCTCTCTGACAGTGGTCACTCCTTTTTTTTATAGTCTTGTTCCCAATGTATAATTTTGTCTATAACTACCATGTTATCTATTGTGATGCCCAGCTTTTTATGTGATACAGTCAAATAATAAAATCAATTGTCCTAATTAACCATTTGCAGAAATCTAGACAACAGAGTTTTCTTTTAAAGTCTGATTGTGACAGTTCTGTACCCATTAAACTATGTGCCTACAGTTTGAACACATGTGAGACAGACACGTAAAAAAAGCTTACTTTATTTCACTCTACAATTTATTAGACTGATAAAATGCAATGCTTTCATACTTTCTTGTCACGTAGGAGTCATCAGGACCTTTCCCAAGCACCCAAAGGCCCGAAACAGGGGACGTTTTCATCCAGCAGGGAGCTAAGACAGCCGAGGCAGACACCGCATCAACGAATTACTCTCGTGAATTTGAAACCTTTTTTTAAGTCACAGCTCATTTTTTTACATGGAGAAAAATATTTCGGCACATAACCATAAATAAATGTGAAGCGCAACACTGTTGCATGATACAGTCAATGTGATGACATCTTATCTCAATTTTTAGTTAGCCAGGGTGCATACAAGTTTAAGTTAGGGATAATTTGGGGGTATTTCCCATATTTTACTTTTATCTACTTTTTTATGAGCTATACAATGATTAAGTGCTTGTGTTTGAATTGTTAACAACAGCGTTTTCAGCTAAAGAAAAGGCTTCAGAGCTTCTTTGAAAATCTTTGAAAAAAAAGCCTACAAGGGCACTGGATAGAGCGCATACCTCCACCAAGCCATGTGCTTGTCATTCTTCAGGATTTATGATTCAGAGTATGATACCGATCACGCTCCAGACTGAATCAGGTAATTCTTGTCATAACACCACCCTCCCTACCAAACTGCATGTTAATCCATTGATAACTGTTTGAGTCGTTCTTGTAACAGAGCTGAAATTGCACCTTGTGACTCTTCTGGGAGATGACGAAGGCCCAATGACACTGGAAACAAAGTAAACCATGTAAGAACAACTCAGTAATGCATCAGTCACGGGCTTTAACACTGTGACATAAAATTGTGAGAGAAACAAACACAAATATCTGAGGCGATAAACACTGATGAAAAATGAAACTCACACAATAACTCAGCCATACAGAAACAGATCAGAGCATAACAACAAATCACTGTTGCCAAGAGTCCAACCTACAACCGATGATGAGATTGGACCAACTTGTGTTCACGCCTGAAGATTTCCTCAGCCATTTCTCTGTGTTTCACATCTGGCTCAGAGGTGCATCTTTAGACTACATTACAAGGATGATGCCCTTTTTTTCTTGTACCAGTAACTGTACATGCTTGTATTCATCCACAGATACAAACACAAAGTCTTCCAACAACGTCTTGTCCCCCCTGGCTGGAATACAGGACGTGGCTCACAGCGGCTGACGCTGAGCTCTGTCCCCGAGGGGACTCACCAGGAGCTGTTTTTCCGAACCCCCTTTGAAAGCAACGCTCAGACTCCGCGCAAACATTCATGCATCTTCAGGAGAAACAAGAAGACACACTGTGGAACCAGCAGTCAGGGCTCCAGCACGAGGCGTCCGAGCTGTGCTTTATCTTTGATCTCCCTCTCAACAAAGACAGCAATGTAGTTGATGGCGGCCTCGGTGCGATCGGATGTGCGATCGGATAAAATGTCAATGCTAGGCGGCCATCGGTGGTCGTCAGGCTCTGCCTCCACATGGACCATGATGGTGGTATCACGGAGGACGACAGTCTTCAATTGCAATTTCATCAGAAGACACTTTGTATGTAGATGGGACTTGTCTCATGGTGCAGCTTGCAAGTGAGGGGGTAGCAGCATTGCGGCACCTTCCGGCAAAAAAATTGCACTCACGCAACTGGAAATGAAACCAAACTATGAGTTCATTCTTTTCCCAGCATGCAGTGGGACCCCCTTTCTGATCTTTTCTCTTCTAAGAGAGCCTTCTGCGCCTTCAGCGGGGTTTGTCCAGTATGGCCTTTATTAGATGTCCTTATGAGTGCTTTGCATCCTCTGCTGAGGGGATTATTGCTGTTGTGGACATGAAAGGTCCCAGCAACTCCCCTCGCGTCCTCTGAACTTTTGTGCATGGACCTGTGTGTTGCAAGACTGCACCACATCCACCAGGAAATATACCACAGGGGTTGTCCAGGAGTCCTCAGTGGCAACAAACTGGAGGACCGAGGCATCTTTGGCTGGTGGAAGTCTGTCACCGACAATGCCGCAATTATCCAGCAGCATGTTCCACCCGCTCGTCCATCACGAGGACGCACGGGGGTCTCTCCCCCCCTCCCCTCCCCTCCCCTCCCCCTCTTGTTTCCTGTCCACAACACGAGATGTGGCTGCAGAAAAAGTGCTGCTTGTGTAAACCCAGGAGCTGCAGAGATTCTGCTGCTCCACAGTCTGATGGCCAAGTACGTTTGGAAGTCGGCAAACTTGTGACAATCAAGATGGACTTGCTGAGGATGACGTTTGGTCAGAGGATGCAAAAGGCTTAGTGGCAGCACGTTAAGTTAAGTTGCCTCATTTGCTGCCACCATGAACCTGCTAACAAGGCTCGGTGGGATGTAGTGCTGAGGGGCCAATGGCCGATGACAGGACAAGACATCCAGCCTACTGAGCCCTCATGGCACACATCTGTTGATCCGGGGGACATGTTGGGTTCTGAGCTCTGTTGGAAAAGATGTCCACCTGTATGCAGTTCAAACTTGGGTAAACTGGGAGTCTGTTCTCTGAAGAAGAGACTGTGTTAATGAAATAACAACAAATATCTCCCCCTTTTTTGTGAGGGAGGGGGGAGGCTGGAGCCGAGGAAGCTGCAGCTGAGCCAGGTGAAGGGATGAACTGTGGACAGGTTTCATGCAGAAAAGAGAGACGGGACACACACATTCACTCTTTCACCACTTTACAGACACTGACAGAAAGAAACAGGCTGATCAAGTCGAATCAATTCAACTAACAGACAACAATGAAAGATAAAAAGCTAGTGTGAGAGTTAGCAAGTCAAGTAAAAGTATTTGAAGCAATGTGAAATGATGTAATAGAATATTTTTGCTATATTCTGCATGATGTTATACTTTAACTTATCTAAGAACTGGTCTTCTACTGGCCAAATGTGCGATGGGAGACAGAGGTGGGGTGCAACACTGTGCCACCAGCTGACACTGAAACACTGAGCAACCCAAAGTGAAGAGGTGCCACTGCAGTCAGAGCTCAGTGCTGCCACCCAGGGCTCAACATGGGTACAGTCTCCCGGCGGCTTCGTCACAGCAACAACAGTCAAACATCCCTCCGACCTCCCAGCGCGACCTGAGACCAGTTCTGTATTCGTCCCTTTCACAGTTGGCTCTCCATGAGAGAGGAAGTGAAGCAATCCAGCTTCAGCTCACATGTTCAGACGTCTGTCTCGTGACGTATCGGCGTCCAGAAGCTTCCAGAACAATAGCAGGTGAACCGCTTCTGTTTGGCCACGTTACAATGAAATTTGCGATCATCGCACATTCGCAGAGATTTTCTTGTGACTGGTGTCGAGGCTGCAGTTCCCAATTCCATTTGATATTTCGCAAGCAAATCGGTGCTGGCTTCAGGACAACGACTGTGGATTTGACGACTGTTGAGCCTTGCTTTTCGGGTCACATCAGGCGACGTCGGGTCGAGTCGTTTCATCCTCCTGGGGGGAAGCACCACTTGTCGGCTGCTCTCTCTCGCGGTCTTTTGATTGGATGTTTGCAAGGTAAATGGAATGCACTGCTCCTGGTGGCGGTCGAACTGAGAATGCCCAGCGTCTGTTACCGGAAGTCTGCTCCGGAGGGGGTTAAAAAGATCGCCGTTATCAGTCCAGGCAGCTGCGTTTGAATAGAACATCATGGCCAAATCGTCCAGTGGTGTCTTGCTAATGGGGTTGTAATTTTTTGCAGACAATCACATGAATAAATAAGTTCTGCTGACACAAGAACACAGAGAAATTTCACAAACAGTGGAAACTGTCGCGATACGACAAACGTTGGATTGGACTGATTTGCGTGTCTCCCTGCCCTCACCAGGATGTGTTGAACTAATGCTTTTCTAATACAGTCTGCGTCTGTGGCGCCATGTGAAGTCCAGTGTTCGCCCCCACACAGAGGCTCTGTTTCCTGCCGCAGCCTCTGTTTCCTGTTTGCGACCCTAAAGCTGAGGAGGATGATGATGGTGGTGCTGAAGATGATGGAGGTTAACGGCAGGCAGAGCCAGGCACCGCGCTCATCCGGGCACGGCGCCAGCAGTGGGCAGCGGCGCTCAAATCTGAGCGTGAACGGGGAGAGGGAGCGCCAGGGTCAGGCCGGGACGCGGCGCGCGGGCCTGCCGCCCTCCCTGACCCCCACCCCCACCCCCGCCGCCTCCTCCCTCCCCATCCTTCAGCCTGGAGTACGGGAGGGCAGCCAGGAGGCTGAGCTCTGACTCAGTGATGGATGAGCGTCTATCTGCAGACATTAATCAGGTTATCAGTGTTTGACCACATGACGGGAGGGGGGAGGCGGGGGAGCGGCGGGGGGGACGGGGGGTGGGGTGGGCTGTTCTGTGCAGCCTCAGCTCATTTTTCAACATGCTTCATATGCTCATTCAGACGTTTGTTTTTTTTGTATTAAATTCTGTGTCAGCTCAAATTTAATTCAAATGGAAAAGTGTGTCATAAAAAACACAGATGTCTCCATGTGGAGCACAGAGCCGCTTCACTACAAGTGAATAATGAACACATTGCAGTCAATACGATATCTCATTGGAGTAACACAAAAGGGATACACACACTTAAAACGTGCCATGGAAATGATATTTTTCCTCATTTTGGATCAATAGGTGTCACCAGTCTATTGCTCTTGTTTTAATTGAGCCAAATCTTGAGTGCTGGAAAAGCTTCATGAAGAGAAATCCTTCAAAGTTCAGGTTATTTAAACTGTATCCAACAACTAGTGCTGCAAGTTACTGAAGGAAAAAAAAAACAACTGGTTCTGGTATTTTGATCATGGGTGTGAATGAATCCTCTGCTTTTTTTTGATTATCGACCCTCAGTCTGATGTTTTTTCACAACATGCACATGCATATGGGTCAGTTTGAGGGCTCTTATGCCTGGTTTGCTTGTTAGATTCAGATCAGTGACATCGGTTAGAGGGAGGAAGATGCTCTATCGTCTGATGATTAGCGTTTCATGAAATCAGGAGGTGAGCTAAACAACAAACATGCAGTTTCTGCCTGTTCGGCTCCGGACGTGGAATCGTTTAGCGTATCGGCGATCAGAGATCACCGGGACGGCCCCGAAAAAGAGGCGAGCGCCCTGCCCCCTGCTCTGGCTTAGGTCACGCAGGCGACGTGCACTCCCTGATCTCTGTGCTTTCCGTGCACGCGCGCGGTTATCCAAACCGCCGCCGCCGCCGCCGCCGCCCGAAGAACTGGGTCACTCTAAATACGGCCGGCGCTGGCACGCGCTTGCCATGGGCTGGTGGGCTGAAGCGGTGACGTCACGGACGCGAAGGTTGACGCCGAGCCCGCAGCCGTGGCCCCGACGACCCCGGAGAAAACAAGCCAATGACACTGCAAGTTGCAGCGTTTACCTCAGAGACTGGTGTCGCTATTTTTTTTTCCAAATCATTTGATGGGATCAAATTTTTTCATCCCACTAATTTCCATGAAGCTCCGCTGTCCATATGTTGTCTGTTCCTTTTTTTTTTTTAGATCTTTTTTGGTCATTTTTGTTGCATCACCACACTTACTGCCCAGACAATGTGTCAGGTCATGTGACCAGGGTTTGGTGCTCTAGTTTTGCTTTCAGTGACGGCGGCTTCAATAACCATAACCCCCAAAAATGGCTTCTATGTCCCACCTGCTGGAGTGCCGAGGAGCCGACACAACTCTCATCAGTCTGGGGGACTCGAATCGGCATCCCTCCGGTCATAAAGTCTCTTCACAAACTGGCAGGTCACCACTGCCTTAATGAGGCATCAAACTCCTTCTTCAGTTTTGTCTTAAAAAATGGAAAGGAAGTAAAAGTTGAAGTCAAAGCTGATGTTTGGGGATGAACATGTGGGTCTGATGGATCTGCATCGTGTTTTCGATTCGGTTGGCCAATTGTCAGTTCTCTCCAGGCTCCGTTCTATGTTTTGAGGTCGATTGTGTTGCTTTTCTTCGCTTTACTTGGACGAACCCTCCCTTCCCTCAAGATATCTGCACCAGCCTCTCAGTGGGATTTCAGTGTGCACAGACGTGTCGAGCTCAGCAGCTTTATTATTAGATCTCTGATATGTGCAGACAATGACACTGTGTCTGGAGGTGATTCTCCCCACTCGAGACGATCTTTGCTCCCAGCGCGTGGCGTTATTAGAAGTTAAGGCCCCTTATCCACGAGAAGTTACCCCCCCCCCCAACACACACACACACACACACACACACACACACACACACACACACACACACACACACACACACACACACAC
>JAUESF010038264.1:0-10433 GCA_032274765.1 Malacoctenus tetranemus | reverse complement strand
TCTCACTGTGGCCAAAGGGCTTCATAAAGATAGAAGAAGAGTCTCGAGCAAAGAAGCCTCCAGAAAAGCTGAGGGGTCACACAACCGCCAAGCAGAGCTGGAGGTCTCAGCCTCCCATATTTATGTTTTTAGAACTGGGCTTGTCGTGCTCCGGAAATGTACGGGGGGTGATTTTAGACTGTGTTTATCTACTGAGGCGATCCAATAACATCCATGTTCAAAAGCCATGTGAAAAAGTTCCCACGCTCCTCTTGCTTACTCGGGATGCCTCACTTTCCCATTTCAGATTTAAACTGTTGGACACACCTCCGACTGTCACGATGCGATCAAAAGAGAGCTTTACTGAACTTCCCTCTGAGAGGACCAGAGCTGCTCTGAGAGGTGATGAACAACTAGAAACCACACCCAGACTAGGCCCCTGAAGAAAGACGTTACATGTTCTTTTCTTGTTTCTGTCCTCACTGTCTGTTGACTGTGTGAGTATGTGTGCTCCCCACCTCTGCTCCTCACTCAGACTGAACTCCTCCAGCGCTCTCTTTGCCAGGCTGGGCGTCGCCTGCAGGCAGAAGGCGGCCGACAGCTGGACCAGCTCCAGCGCCTTCTGAGGGTCTCCGTGAAGCGCCGTCAGGAAGCTGTTGAGCAGCACCGCGCTGCAGGAAACACAAGGTCACTGACGGACTCGTTCACACGGGGGCAAACGTACTTCTAGTAACTACCAGGACAGAAATACTACGCGTTTTCATCTTGTTTACATGTCAGCGAAGAAACTTCATGAATTCAGGTGTGAGTAAAACAAAAGATAGCAGCTGTACGGCTGCAGTTTGCAGACTCACGAAGGAACTCTGTTGTTGGACTTGAAGGACGGCAGCATGTCCCTGCACAGAGGAGCAGACAGAGGGGTGCGGCGAGGTCAGAGGTCAGCGCTGTGCACCGACCGCCGTCGTCACAACACAACGGGAGGCGCGGCTCTCACCACGCCTGCTGGTTCCTGTTGGCGCGCAGCAGCAGCATGGTGATGTCTGACAGCAGGGCGGGGCCCCACTCCACCCCGGGCTTCAGCTCCATCACCCGCTTCACATCCAGGGCGCACGTCGCAAACGACTCCTGGACCTGCATGCACACACAAACACACACGCCAGTTTATATACATGCAAGTGGCTCACATACAGGCGCACACACTGTTGTGTTCTGATGCACTTTGTTGCAGACGGTGGCCTAAAATCAATGTGGAGAGTCGAAAGAAAAACAATCCTTTAAATCCACAAACTGCTGCTTGAAAGCAAAGTTTCACTCTTTCAAAATGACAAGTTACTCCATCAAAACAATAACTTTCTTCTTCGATTATTCCAAAACAACAGCTCACTGTTTCAAAACAAGGTTGAACTATTTGAAAATAGCAACTGTTTCCAAACAAAGTAACACTTTTAAATGAAACAGGCCTGGAAGAGCTCATGCAACCTCTTCTGGGAGGCAAGTAGGAATCAATAACAAGAAGGCGCCGCGGTCCAGCACCACCAACACCACAGGACTGATCTGATATCAGTTTGGGAAGCTTGAAAATGGAGAAGTTCTCCCCCTCTTTCAGCTTCCACAAGGACTAAATCAGCCACGTTTGGTGTAACTGGCTGGATTTACTGTTCCAGAACATCAAGTAGATGAGAAACGACACTTGTTTTAATGAGAGCTGTTTGTTTATGGCTCATCATTACTGTTTAATTTGTTTTCTGCCCAAACGGAAAGACGAGATGACTCTAACGAATTACAGAGCTCTGTAAAGGTAAACTTTATTAAGTTTGTGTCACAGAGACACATTAGCGGAGCTCCGGTGTTTATTATCCGAGTGGACGACTGACCTCAGGACCGTGTTTGTCTCTGGCCATCAGAGCGAGCAGCTCGCCCACCAGGTCGGCTTTGGCATCGTGGCCGGCAGTCTTCATGTCTGGCAGACAGAGAACACACAGAACAGGGAGTCAGCAGGAGCCTCCTTACAACAAGGAGCCTCACTTCCCTCGTCTTCTACCTTTCCATATGGTGGGCAGCAAGTCCAGCCTGCTCTCTGTGTCCAGAGCCTGCAGCAGGTCCTTGATGACCTGGGGGGTCGGGTAGAAGACCTGCAGGCACACAGCCACAGGAGGTTCAACAGACGCTCGCTTCATCGATTTACTCTGAAGCTCAATGACGCTGTGGACGTGCAGGTGTAGAAGCGTGTACTGACTGAGGGAACGAGCCGTTTGTACCACTTCATCACCCCGTCCAGGTTCTCCATCATGCACAGCAGGCTGAAGAAACGAGCGCTGCATTCAGGGGAAACACAGGGAATTCGTCAAACAACCTGCACCAGCGCTCGGTGACACACAGAGGAAGACACACTCTCGGTCCCACTGGTTCTTGTCTTTTTGGCGTTGTGTTTTTTTTAGCCTTGGCTGAAGGCTCGCACTCACTAGTAAAAACCCTGGTTGGAGACATCTCCCAGCAGCCTCCAGTTCTCGCCGACCTCCAACAGATGCTGGACTTTGTAGCCGAGCTCCAGGTCCTTCCAGTCCAAACACTGCAGGAATGAAAGACAGACAGAGAGGACGGTACTTTTGAAACAGGACAGGAGGCGCGAGACGGTGGCGCCAGTCGTGGAAGCTCCTTCTGACGTCTTTGAGCAACAGTCGAGTACGCAGCTTCCGAGGACACTGACACAACTCAACTCCCTTTGACAGCTAATAGCCTGTAGAAGCTAAAGCTAGCCACGGCAGCCAATCGGCTACTTCAGCACTCTGGACAGAGCCCAGTGGGAGTTCAGCTGCATGCAGTCTAAGAGCAGCGTGAGGCAGAGAACATTTGAGACACATAAAACTGTTTGTCTTTCTGCAGATCTGAGTCAGAAAAGACGAGTTTCAGATAAGATCAAATGATGACTTCTCCTTTAAATGGCCGTTATACGAAATAAATGGAATCCACAGCGTCTCACACAGTTCAGGGACATTTTCCGTGTCCTAAATGGTAAATGCTGTGGATTTACAAGGCAGGGAGATAAGATCATTCTCAACAGGCTCCAGTTTAGTGAGGAAGGCATCACGAGAGAGCTCAGGAGCTCAGCATTACAGCACCGATTATACTCAATCACTGTTTCATGAACGGGGTCTCCAATGATAAAAGATTACAGCCAGGAATCAATCCTCAACTTTAGAGTTCTTCCTAAATTTAAGAAAGAAACTTCGATTCACTGGTCACTGTTTTTTTCTTCTTCTTCTTCAACCAACTCTCAGCAATTTGTCTGTACACAAAACTGAAAAGGACTCCTGACTCACCACTTTCATTGCAGTCAAGAAGAATAAACCTGGAGGGGCAAAGACAGACCATAAAGTCAGTTTTACATCCTGCTGTTCTTGCTTTAAATCCATTGAACTCTGTCCGCGCCTGCGTCCAACCTCTAGGTTTGGACACGCGTCAGCGTCTCACCATCGTGAGGGTCCCTGCAGGTGATGTGGGCTCCCTCCAGCTCCGCCATCACTTCGTGCAGGACGTTAGCGTTGTACACTCCGGGCGAGGCTGCGGGCGACAGCTGAATGAGATCACCGACGCCTCCGACAGCGAAAACAACCTCGACCTGCACGGCTCAGTCTACCTGATTTGTGAAAGATTCCCAGGATGTACTCGTAGGTGGCCAGGCTGGGGGCTGCGCGGGAGGAGGAAGACAAGCACGCTGAATGACCGAACGCACCACTCTGCAGCAGGAAGTGCGTACGTGCACAGGCGTCCCCATAGCTACCTATGTCCAACGCCTTCATCTCGTTCAGAATCTGCGGCGCCTGTATTTTGCCAAAGGCTCCGCAGCGTCGCAGCGCTCTCAAGGCGTAGTTGAACGTCAGCAGGTTGGGACAGACCTTCTGATCGTTCATCTGCTTCAGCAGCTCCTACAAGACAACACGCAGGAGTCAGCGGAAGCTGCAACGACACAAGGACACGGCTGCACACAGGAGTGGCATTCACCAATCAGCTGGTCATTCCTAATGTCATTGAAAATCCACATTTGAGAAGCAAAAGTGTTCAAAACAAGATAAAATGATGGCAAAATATTTACAGCAAAAAGTGAGTGAATGCAGAAATAGTTCACTTGTGTCAATGCTTTGATTCAGCAGCTGTGTGACAACTCTGCAGTACACACTAAGTACATCTGGATGTACCTCAATACTGTAACAAGACGGGGGACTGGATTGAACTGGAATTCGGGGATGACAGTGACATATTTTAGCCACTAGGTGTCATTGTTGTCCTTCAATCACAGCCATTCGCGCTCATTGAGTGAATGAATGCGTGTTTCTGCACTGACTGAATGCAGGACTTACAGCGATGAGCTCCCATCTCTCTGCGTATTTCTCTCGAACATCTGGAGCGGCTGTGATCAGAGCGTTGAAGATGTGGATGTCGGCTGCAGGGAGAGACGGTGATGCACCGATGAGTTCAGCATTCCCACAGAGAGTGACAATAGAGCAAACTGAGACACAGTTAGTGGGTGAGAGGGCTCGCACTTAAAGTTCCTGTTTAGAATTTGGACTCAGAAGGCTTGGTACTTGAAATGACACAGTCTGTGTTCAGGTGCATGAGCTCTTAGGTCCTACTGACACTCTATAATGTCACAGCTAAGCTCCTCCCTCACATGTGGCCTCCAAAGGAGTGCCAAGAACAAGCTGATCATTAATACCATTATAAGTTTTCTATTTTATTATTTGAAAAATAAAAAAAAACATTTAAAAAATACATTTTTAAGCATTTTTTCACATAATTGAATTTTAGTGTTATTTATCTGGAATAGTGTCAACATCTGTTGTTTTCTATTCAATTTTTTTGTTTTCATACTATTTCAATTGGTTTGTTTCTTGTCTTATTTTACTGATGGATTTTACATTCTACTTATACTTCTTATCTTTATTTAGCACAAAATCTGCATCCTAAAACATCAACACTTTGTAATTCTTGACATCTGAATGTTGCGTGCATCGATGTAACTCGAGTGGCTCTTTGTGTCTGCCCATGCTGCTGTCTATCATAGGAGGATATAGAAAGAGCATCCAGTTCACGCCTCCTCATCGGCTCTGACCTGTGATCCTGTTGTTGAGCAGGTCTGTGTAGAGGCTGAAGGCCTTTGCAAAGGCTCCATACTGTGGACATAGAAGAAGACTCAGTGAGCAGAGCTTGATGAAGGTCTCAGTGACAGAAGACCACTGAGACATGGACACAGACAGTGTTTCTGGTGCACCTGCGTGACCAAGCAGTCTTACCTTCACCATGCCTCTGATGAGAGCAGAGTAACACTGCTGGTCTCTCTCTGGCAGCAGGTTGAAGATTCTCTCTGCGTTGTTGTTCTCCCTCCATCTCAACTTCAGGGAGTCAGGCCCTCGCCGGCCCCTCGCTGGGCCCCTCCTCCACTCCTCTGCCGGCTCCTGCACGACACAAAGCGCAGAGGCAACTGGACACAACGCTGCTCTGTTCATTTGGCAGGTTTTCCCTGGGGAGATTTGGACCAGGAGAGACTCACTGCATCTTCCGCCTGAGGTTCTCCTTCCTGGATGGGGTCTTTGTCGCAGTACAGACAGATCAGGTCCAACAAGTTGTGGACTGTTTCCATGGAGATCTCTGTGCCTACAAAAAGTGAAAAAGTTAGCGGCATGCCAACTAAAAAAGATTTTGTGTCTGTGTGTGTGTTTGTGTGTGTGTGTGTGTGTGTGTGTGTGTGTGTGTGTGTGTGTGTGCGTGCGTGTGCCTACCGGCTTGCTGCAGCTGATCGTACATGTCCACAGCAGCTGTAACTCTCCTCAGAGCGATGCGCTCCTTCAGCGCCTCCTCGCTTACCTCCTCCAGACGCAGTGACACAGTCTCTGGCATCAGACACTACGACACCAATGCACACCGAACAACACATGTCACTGAAGTGACAAAAAAACGGCTACTTCACTGCAGTTTAGTAGGTCTACATTAATGTACGAGTTCAGAAAATACAAAGTGATCAGTAACTAGATAGTAAATCAGGCTTTAGTTGTATTCATCGTTCTCTGGTCGGCCTGTCTTTGTGAATTGTTTTGACCCAGCTGCTAATGCACCACAGCTGATATATTGCATGATAATGCTAACGCACAGTGGGATCTCTTCTCTGTTGTTTTCAGAAGAACTGTCGGTTTAGTATGAATGATTGAATGAGAGTGAGCAGAAATAGCATCGAAGCTTCAGTGGCGTGGATGACGTCTTACTGGTATGTGTGGTTCTGCGAAGTCTTTGGCAAAGAACTTGGGGTTGCTGTTGACAAAGAATTTGGCAGCAGCCTTCCCCGACTCCTGGGAGAGCGAGAACAGCTTCTGCAGAGAGACGCAGGAGGACGTGGCGGTCACAGAAAAACATCCACTGGGAGGCGACGCTGAACATGTCACTGCTCCAAAGCGATGATTTAACTCCAGAATGCCAAACAACGTTACAGATAGTTTCCATTATTTCAATCATCAGCTTTAAAATATGCGCTGGTGTGAGCCATGAGTTGGACGTACAAACTCCACACTGGTCCTGGGAGAGAGGTAGGGGTCGTCCTGGAACTGGTAGGAGTAGGCTGTGGGATCCTGCAGACGGGAAGCAAAGTACAGTCAGCAAGCACACAGGCGCACAGACCGCTTCAGAAACACACACACATCAACAGAAACAAGTAACATGTGAGAGGGTGAGTGAGCCTCACCCTGCTGACAGTGGCAGCCAGCGCCTCCAGCACCGCCTCCTTACTCCTGTTCAATCAAAGAGAAGCTAACTGAGACATTTGACACTCAGTTCAGAGCAGGTTCAAATAATGCACGCGAGTGGTCTGAACAAAGAGCCGGTCGCTCTGGATGAACACGTTACCATGTCTTCTTCCTGGGGATGACGACAGCGTCTGCAGATTCTGAAAGACAAGCAAACAAACAAAACATGCTTGAATCTGACGTGGTTTAACTGGAAACATCACACAGGTTTCAGCCCCTTCCAGAGGTTTCCTTGCTGGTTTCCTCGGTTTGTGCTGAAAATCACAGCATGTCAGTGGTTTTTAACAGCCAGTTTTACCTTTTTGTGCTTCCGCAGCTTGTTGCCTCAGAGCTGGACTCCATCCGAAGCTCCTGAAGGGAGACAGCATCGGTTTACAGCCAGCAGGAATTGAAACACACACATGCATGTGATACGTTCAATCGCATTCAGACGTAAATAAAACATTTCTTTTCTTGAGCTCCTCTTATTCAGTGCATTGACATGTTAGTTAACGGGATGCAGACATGACCTCCAGCTGTCGCTGCCTCCTGCTGTCACTCCAACAACGACAAGCATATGAGGCGCTAACGAACACCTCGCAGTGACATTCTGCTCTGTTACAAACTATGAAACTCGCGTTACCTCCTCTGTTCGACGCTGAACAACAGATATCGCCCATTTCTCTGGATGCACTGCCCTATGTGCCTGCCGTGAGCCGCCATGCTGTTCCGACGTGAAGGATTCTGGGAGGGACATACCATGAGCGCAAAAAGGAGGGGCGGCGAGATTAAAAAGTTGTATCTCCATTGAATATTACACTTTGATTAAAAAAATACCAAATTCAAATATATACACCTCTTTTATTCTGATATATATATCAAATATTGGATAGCTTTGGATAAAAGTCGGGAGCGTTACCAGGTGTGCCTCCCCCCTTTTCTACACTCAAGTGTTTCGATCCCACGTGTGGAACAGGAGGAACTGCAAACTCGTGCAGTTGTTGTCCATGCGCCATGAAACTAAATCAAGTAAACGACAATTTGTAGTGTCCGAGAACATCCAAAATGTTGTTTGGAAAAGAGGTGCCATGGCGCCGTTTAGAGGGCATGTCATTTGGCATGTACTCCACCGAGGAGATAAGGTGAGGGGCGACTTGTTAGCCTGGCTTCGAGCTACATGCTAAACACGAGTCCAAACCGATACGTTCCCCCGTAGGTTGCGTTATAGAAACACTGTAAACACTGTATAGAATAGAGTTGTTTAAAATTGTCATGTTTACTCATCTTTAAAATGATTTTTCTTCATAGTTTTTGTTGAGAATGACAGGTTCATTACTCGGCTCATGTTTCTACTACTTCTGCAAGCTCCCCAATGTTTGTAGCATGGTCACACATACAGTGCATGTCTTTCCAATGAGGATCAATCAAAGGGAATGTCATATGAACACACTGTCAAAATTGAGTTTAGTCTCTTTTAACATGTAGAATTCTTAGATTAAAAAGGCCTTGTAGTTCTTGCAACATACGTGTTTGAAAACAGTGAATAATTTCAGCACAAGTTACACAGACCAGGTGAGACCTAATTCACATTTAGTCATTTACCTTTTTAAAAGATTTGCCTTCATTGCCTCGGTGTATGAGTCACTACTGTCAAACAACAAACACATCCATCCATTCAGCCCTATCATTTGATGACAGGTTCCCTAAGTCACATGTAATATCACTGTTAAGCCCTTTGTGGATTGTTCTTTTCAGGAAATTAAGCGTGAAGACGATCACTAACCCCAGGTTCCTTGACGGTGTGGGAAATGTGGCCCCAAACAGCCTCTACGATCTGGCCCTGGGACCAGTTGACTCCAAGGAGGTAAAAATCTTCTGTCTTTGTTATGTGTTGCATGAGAAGACTCAAACTACTGCCACCAAGTGTCAGAGAAGATGAGTTGTGACTGAAGTAAACACAATAACTCCACATTATTGAAGGTATTTACTGCTGCAGGGGCACTGAGGTGTGTTTGATTTATGTTCATCTTCGTGTCTATCTTGCCTATCAGGTGTGTTCAACTTGCTGTCAGGACTTCAATAACTGCCCCGGTCACTTCGGACATGTCGAGCTCCCTCTTCCTGTGTACAACCCACTTTTCTTTGATGTGAGCAGTCGCGCGCGCACACACACACACACACACACACACACACACACACACACACACACACACATTACAGAGTTGTCTCTGAATCGTTGGATGTAGAACGTGGATGTCTCGTCTTCCCCTCAGAAACTCTACCTACTCATCCGCGGCATGTGTCTGGTTTGTAACACGCTGACGTGTCCCCGAGCTGCCATCCACCTGCTGCTCAACCAGCTGAGGCTGGTGGACCACGGAGCCATGCAGGAGGTCTACCAGATCGAACAGGTTCTCAACCAGGTGGGTTTCTGACTGACTGCTGGAGGGAAGAAAGGTGCAGGTGATGGGACTGATGTCGAGATAGATTGAATTGACTTACCCATTGTGTGTGTGCGTGTGCGTGTGCGTGAGTCAGTACTTGGAGGAGAACCCTAAAACCACGGGGGATGAGATTGAGCTGGTGCTGCGGCAGTTCACAGACACAGTCGTCGGTGTCGAGGGCGAAGCTTCGTACAACATCAAACCGGTGAGCACACACACACTCGTGCAGGCATGTTTTGATCAGCATGAAATGAGACACACACACACTTAAATGCTGTGTGCATGTATGTATGTGTGTGTTAGATCAAACACCTGGTGGAGAAGAAGAGCAGCCTGATCAACGACTTCTGGAGGATCCACATGAAAAGTAGGAAGTGCCCTCACTGCAGGTAACCGGATCAGTCTTTTAAATGATCCTAGTTGTATTGAGTGTTTTAAAGCAATAAAACTCTGTTGCTTCTGGCTGACACAAGCTACATAATCGGTGGCAACAGGAAGTAAGTGTTGGTAAGTGCACGCTTTGCTTTTGATGTCATCTCTCGTGTTGTTACCGTGTGCAGGAGTGGCCGCTCCAACGTGCGCCGTGAACACAACAGCAAGCTGATAGTCACGATGCCTTCAAGAGCACAAACTCAAAATACAACAGACGGTGAGTGCCACTCAACAGGAACACTCCTGAAAGGCCCGGTCACAGCAAATATGGAACACAACAAACAACATTAATTACCATGTCGACCTTTGTTGGTAGTTGTTGTCTAAGAGTTTCCTCCTCTGCTTGCCTCCCTGCAGAAGATCTGATGGCTGGAAAGAGGGTCTACATGACTGCCAGCACTGCTAAAGAGCACATTATCAAAGTGTGGGAGAAAGAAGGTAGGCGGCCACACAGGCACAGTTCTGTCAGGGCAAGTTTGAGTGAATTGGTTGTCATTGTGTGTAGGATCAAAGCAACTCCTAATCATCCTCACTGACACTGAGTAAAGAGCAGAAAAAGTGCCATTACAGGCCTGCATACACAGCAGTTTAGTCTCTTTGAGTTACTCACAAACCAGCTTCTACTGACTCAGTTTAGTTCAGCTGACATCACCGACTTGAAGCAGCGGTAAGCTGATTTCCTTGTGTCCTGTGTTCCTTCCAGGCTTCTTTCTGAAAAGACTGTTCTCTGGGCTGGAGGAGGGAGACAACGGCTTCTACCCTGACCTCTTCTTCCTGGAGCTGCTGGTGGTCCCACCATGCAGGTACA
>JAUESF010038152.1:0-19118 GCA_032274765.1 Malacoctenus tetranemus | reverse complement strand
CTCTCTCTCTCTCTCTCTCTCTCTCTCTCTCTCTCTCTCTCTCTCTCTCTCTCTCTCTCTCTCTCTCTCTCTGTCGCCAAACCTTTCATCTGTGAGTGATCCTGCTTGTAGCCTAACAACCATACTTCCACTTGAGGGGAAGGCTTCTTGACAAAGTGTGTCTGGACATGCCAGTCACTTAGCATTAGCTAACTTTTTGGAAGCAGTCATTTAAATGGCTCCAGGTACTTTGTTTGTTACCTTTATAGGACTGCAGCTAATTTGGCAGCCTTTAGATCACACACTAATCTGACAGTTGCTCACTGGCTAGTAAGCTCCTGAGCTCCACTGCCTCGCCTAGTGCTAAAAAAAAAGAGGTGCTGTGATTTATTTATTTTGCATTATGAGGAATTAGCAATGTTAGAAAAAGTGTCTGTATTTTTGTTTCAAGTCTTCAAGTCAAAGTCGAGGCAGCTTTCGTCTTCCAGTGATCCGACATGAGGACCAGCACCAGCACAGCTGGTTATTTGCTCTGGCAGCGCACTGGCCCAGACATGACACGTCTGCTCAACTGAGCAAACTCAAGAAATTGATTTTGATCAGCTTAGTAACCTGACAGAACATACAGCGCACAGCGTCGTGCAAAAAACCCTCCAAGCACTGAACACATGCTGTTGCTTCTCTCCTCGATGATTAAATCAGATTATCTTCTTTTCAGCGATGGGTTTCCAGTGTATTCCTCAAATTCAACCTTCGAGTGTCGCTCCACTTCTTCAGCCACACAGTTTTGTCACAGGACTGATTGTTTTTTGCCTTTCACCTTTTAAGAGACGTGTGCTAGGGTACCTGAGGGTCCTGGGTGTGATCTGTCGAGGTGTTACCCGGCATTTGAATCAATTGGCCCCATTTACCTTTACGGCATTAACATGAGCATATAATGAGAATGGGTCAACAGTCTGGCACCTCTCCCAGCCCTCCATTACTGTCAGGATCTCTTCTTCCATCACTTGTGACAGAACCCTGACACATTCAAACCTGTCCACCTGTTTAGGCTCCCTCTCTGCCGCCACAGAAAGGCCACAACCTCTTTGTAGGAATCAGAGAATCAAAGTTAGAGCTGTGGCTCTGCTCCAGACAAAATGATTCACTGTCCTGTAAAGATGGAAAGGCATAAATTAGTTCCAAGCTATTTGGATCTAACATTGACATGTAAAAGATCCAGAGCAATGCAGTAAACACATTTTGTCGTTCAGCTACAGAATTCAAAGCAAAAGCCAGAAATTACTCTCTGAGTTGTGTTCGTCGAAAGAAAGCTTTCGCTCCGTGCACCTCTTTGAACAGCTGTGTGACAGCTATTAAATGCCCAGTTAAATTGGATGTGAAGCTTTCTGCTTATCTCATATCGGCCCAGCTGGATTCAAGGAAATATCTGATCTGTCAATCTGTATCTGGGGCAGCCTGTTATCAGGGCAGCAGTCACAAAAGCAACATTTCTATTGTATTCATCCGTCTTGTAATCTTTGATAATCGCGGCGCCATCAAATGCTGCTCTGAAAAGAGGATCCGCACGGTTTTCTTCACTCGAATTTTGATGCAGCTGTAGGATTTGATTTGAGAGGGAACAACACTCGTCTGAACCAACTCTTTACTAACAGTTTACTCCCCAAAAAAACAGAACAAAGAACTGATACAAGGAAGCCGGCTCTTGCTGGACACCAGAGAATCGATCCCAAGGCCAGATACAAGCACAAAACTTACACGATACAGCTCCCCCCACTCCCCAACACATGTTCGGTGCTGCAGCAGTCTAATTAATGAAAAACAAGTCTGAATTGTGTCATTTGAGAATCATGTGCCCTGCAGTGTACACCTCCTTCCTGTGGTATCGATTGCGTGTTATAAACGCTTTCATCCACACAGTTCTGCACACGACGATCATTAAGGGGCGGAGGAAGCTACCATTTGTGGTCTTGGATCAATGATGCTGTGCGTCCTCTAAAGCCGAGACACACATTTACACCAACAGAGTCAAAGAAACGTTTCTCTTGCAGACACACACACACACACGATCGGCTGCACACACACACGGTGCTGTTGATAATACAACTGGGCTTGTTCACCAGGCTCTAATGTGACTATTTGTCTTCTTTCCAGTGACCCCTGTGGACTCTTTCTTCTTCCTGAGCTGTTTAAAAAAGCCTGTCATCCCAACACACTTTCAGCTGCTTCCAGTTCGAGTTGAACATTTTGCTGTCTCTGTTGTGTTTGCCTGTTGAGCAACAGCATTAAAGGCCCGACAGGGCACTCGAATTATATCCAAACATGAGTCATCCTTGATTGGTGGGTGTGAGAGCGAGAGGAGAGGAAAGAGGGTGTGTGTGTGTGTGTGTGTGTGTGTGTGTGTGTGTGTGTGTGTGTGTGTGTGTGTGGGAAATGAAACAACAGGGAGACGGCGCAGTGGATAAAAGCCTGACATTAGATGTCATGCTATCAAGCTAGGTGCTAAGTTAGAGGCAAACTGTCGTCTGTCTGCAGCACGTCTTTGAACTATACCGGGTGCAAACAGCGGGACGAGGCTGAGTCGGAAGGGTGGATGGCACAGATTCGCACATTTCCTCCAGTGCAGCGGAGGTGGAAACACCACGCGCTGGCCGACAGCACTACAGAAACACACCACTGTAAACGTGTCTTGAACATGCGGGGGCTGCAGAACAAGCTGGAATCAACCTTGGGCTGCAGGATGAAGGGGGGTGGGAGGTGTACATTTACTATGTTTAGCTCTCCCATTTTAAACAGCGGACCAATGCCTCAACTTCTAACTACGGAAAAACGAAAAACCATGTTTGCCACTGTTACTCGTCAGAACATACAAAGTGTGGAGTTGGTTTTATGGCTGCTGGCTCTGCAGTCATTTTAACAACCTGCTGGTTCCACTAATGAGTTCATCTGGTCTAACTGGTGGAAGCCTGCATGACTATGATGGTTTAGGCGGGAGAACAACACATTTGGTTTGGTTTTATGTATCATTTTTGAAACACTTTTTTTTTTGTTCCTGATGATTGGATTTTTTGAAGCTTACTTTAATGGAAACGTGTCAAAACGAGACCCCGTGGGGCGTAAAACAGTTGGAGTGTTCCCGCTTCTGGACTGGTTTTTTGTTTTAGGTCGGAAAATTGTCTCGATCCAAGTTGAAGGCGATAAAATTAATGCTGTGTATGTTTGTGTAAAGTGCATGTAAAACAGGGTCGGGAGAAGATGGAGCATTGCAAATGTAGAGTCACACAATCCTCGATACCTCTCAGTTGGATATTTTGTGTCTAATGGTGTCGAAACAGAGACACTCCTGGTTTTTGATTTGCTCAAGTAGTTGCAAGAGGAAACAGACTCAAAGGTAGAGCTGCCTGTTAACCCCCCCGCCCCCCCTTCTCCAAGTGACCAGACATTACAGTTCGTGTTAGGCACACTTCCAAGCCACTGATTCACACTTCCAGCAAAATGTCTTCTCGGGGGGGGGGATCTCCACTGGAGCCATAACGTCATTTATGTTTGCCCTGTTTACCTCTCCACACGATGCCTATTATATAAGAACCAAAGTGGCGTTCTCAGCCCCCGCATGTGAGTGAGTTTGTGTTGATGAGCAGCGGGGTTCTCTTATATGAGCTGCATCAATGCCTCTTGGATTAATAAACCCCTGAAAAATAATGTGCACATCTGACTAAGCGGAGAAACTAATGACTCATACAAGGTGTAATTTTAGACAAAAGATGCTCCATTACAAAAAAAAAGACAGAGGCACACAAGAGTTTAACCGTTTGTTCTTCAACCTGGTTTGTATCCTACAGGTCGGGCTGTGTGGGGTTGTGTTCTGTTGGGATGTTCTCTGAAGTTTGCCTTGCTGGAGTGATATCAGATCAGTCCCAACCAGTTAGAGCCAATTTAGAGTAAATACTCTCAGTACCTCCAGCTCCACTATAAATATCCACTAAACTTTCGCAGGATTATGATCATAAAGCCCACTCATGTGAATTCACCTCTGTGATCAGTGTGCAACCCAGTTTATATAAATAGTGCATTGCATACAGTAGGTAATTTGGTGAGCTGTTTCCCAGGTGTGAACTTGAAAATGAACAGCTTCATCTGACTCCTGTTTAAGCAGAAACTTTTGCTCGAGCTCAACTTTGGGCTGTGCGGGACACAAAAGGGAGACAAAGTAAGAGAGACAGCGAAAGAAAGTAAAAGTGACAGTGAAAGGGAGGAGGAGACTGACGCCGGGATATGTTTAGCTTGGACAGACTGCACTCAGTTTCACTTGTCTCCTCCATCCCGAATCTGTTTCCCTTTGATTCCTCCCGAGAGCTGACAAGTGGAAACAAAGGAGAGACAGACAGTGACAGCAGCGCAGCAGGAGCCCGGATACCAGACCACGCAGAGGCTGTACCGAGGATCTTTCCTCTGCTAAGCCCATTCAGTTTAGCATGTCACGCTGTAAGTCGATGGAAGTTAAACTTTCTCAGTCCCAAATGAGGGCGATGACAATGTAGGGAGGGGAGGGGGGACGCTTAAAACCTGGGCTGAGATCGAGGTAACGACAGAGAAAGCAGACACTGTACCTCAGCTGCTGATAACCCAGCATGCTCACCTGTTCTCTTCCCAGAAGGATGGTGTGCCTGTTTCGGTGTGGTGTTCAGGGATGCGCGGTGTTGTCAGCTCTGTGCGTTTACACTTCTTGCTGAGATGTGGCAGCTTCACATTTAAGTGATCCCCACAGATGCTACATGCCTGTGACTTGCCAGGACCGTCCAACAGGCCTGCTGTGTGAAGGACCACGATGTCCGGTAAGAGACTGTTGGAGTTGCTACGTGGGGATGTTATGCGACAGCTCAAATGTCTCCATGGGAAATCTGAGAAACTATCTACTGTAAAAGCCTGTAATGCTCAGATTGTACATTCATAATTAAACAGAGTCTGACTTGAAATTTCCAGTGTAAGACTGAACCTTGAACCACAAAAGATATCACAATAGAGATAGCTGGTGGAGGCAGGTTAACACAGGGGACGGGATACACCGGACACGTTTACTGCGATTTGTATCCGTGATTTAACATCGTGTGTCGTGTTTGTGGCAAAGTGAAGGACTTTGTTGGAAGAAACTTACTGACAGATTCTGTTTCGAGCTCTGTGATTAGCTCACATCAGTCATAACCGAGTGTTAAAAAACAATTGAGAACTTTGCTTCCCCCACAACATCATCTTCAATAGATTGGGTCACATATAATATTGGAAAAGAACAAATAGACCATTGGCTGGGAAATTCTCTCAGAGCAAACTGGGGTCACATGGTAAAGCCGTATTCCTGGCAGGGAGCCCTGGCCTTCGGCTTCACAACGGTTCTACTACCGCTCTGAACTGTGGGCATCTGCTGCTCTGCTCAGGTCACGGCCTGATGAAGCCGAGAGATCCAGATCATCTGCATAAGGTGAAGGAGCGTTCAAAGGTCAACTGGAAAGTGTCGGTTTTAAGGCAGTGCGAGGAATCTAACACTAAATGCTCTCAGCAAGAGTGAAATCGAACAACCGGAGCAAACTTCTGAGACGAATAAACTGCTGCCTGGGTCACGAGCCACATAGCGATGCTTCTTTTCAAACTCAGATCAAGATTCAGTAGTCGCCTTTTCCTCTGTTTTATTTGCCATGTCAGTCATAGCGCCAAACATTTATCTGAAGAGTCCTGACAAAAAGAAAATAAAGATGCCTCTCAATTCTTCACAACACGAAGGAGATTGATTGAGAGGTAAAGAAAAACAGACACATTTCAAAATGGATTCAGGAGTGTTGGTGACTTTATGGATTTTGTCTCGCTCAGTTGGACCAATCGGCCGGCAGCAGCAGAAGTCCACATTTCAGTGCAGTCGGACCAAAGCGAGCGCTGACATTAATTGGACGTGTGTGCGAAAACGCAGCTGAGTTTTTATGAGCCTCTTTTTAACTGTGTTTTTTGGGGGGAAGTTTATATCAGGACACCGTTTTCTGCCCCCACCCCCAAACAAATTTATTCGTGGAATAAAATAGGAATACAGTTAGTCTCATGCAGTGCGTGTTTGTGTGCCTGAGATGATGGAGGAAGAAGTTTTTTTTTTAAATGAAATTCTGTGGTTAAGACTCAGAGAAACGATGAGTAACTGGGAACCTCCCCGTCTCACCCGTGTGATTGATGCCTGCTATCGGCCTTTCGGCTGCTTGCTTTCATCCTGTTATAAGCAGAAGGTCTATTTACATGGTCAGCACATGTGGGCGAAGCAGCTCACCTGCTGTCAGTGAGAAACACCAATAACACTCAAGCCTGTCGAGCTTGAGATCAACCCTGTGAAGGGTGCATCGCTCTGTGGATGAATGACTGGGCTGCATTGATGACGGATACCAGTCAGCCTGTGACACAACGCGGCGAAATCTGCACCAAATGTTTTCAGGTTGTGACCCATTGAGTCATCCAGCAGATCGTTTGACACTCTTACAGGGAGTTTGCTGAATCACCTGAAGACAACTGGAGCAATTAGTGCTGCAGTCATCAGTTCCGTTCACTGCATCCGTCTCCACCTCACTGTTCCTCCACAGAGTGTTTGGACACAAACGGAGAATTACAGGCCTGTGGGGCTTCATCGCTTCTGTGCTCCGTGACTCTCTGTGGCCTCCTGCATCACTTCAAGAAAAGAAACGGGATGGAGGGAGACGGAGGAGGGCAGGAGAAAGAAATGAGGGGAAGGATAGCGAGAGTGGAAAGTTTGCCGTCTGCCGATGGGCTTGGAGGCAGAGAGCACAGACACTGACACCGTGAATCAGACGGAGGTTTGTGAGGGGGGCTACCGCAGGAGGGGGAACGAACAAAAAGTAAAAATGGAAGAATCCTCGAGGGGAGGAAAACTGTAAATAGGGGCGCTGAAGCTCTCTCAGGAGAGAACATGAGTTAGATGTTCCAACGTGTGATGGCATGAGACTCGGAGGGAGGAAACGGCAGGATCAGAGTGCGGCGGGAGGAAGTCAATTGAATCAGCTGCAAGCATGAAGAGTAAGATACAGCAGGTGTGAGATGTAAAAGGTGGATGGGGGATGAGGGGAGGTGGGGGGTGGGGGGAGCGGTGAGTCGAGTGCTGCGGGGGCTGGAAGGAGACAGAGAAGGGAGATGGAGAAGGCGAGGACATGCGTTCGCTTCATTGTAATGAGATTCCTGGCAGGCTGTGTGGGATATCACCTGCTGGGTGCTGCAGCCGGGACGGTGACTCATTTGGAGTCGGAGTGACAGACGGGGAGAATATCTGCGGCTCTCATCCACCCTCAACTCTTCCGACTCGCACCCGAAAAATGACTGAGTGAGCTGCTGGGACTCCGGGAGGGAGGGGTCTGCACTGCGCTGTGCTTTCCAGGAAGGTTTTGGTTCTCCTTGAGTTGATTTTTGTCGGCTTAGTTGATTTTTAGTGGGCGATTTGTTAGCTTGTGTTAACGAGGCTGGATACTGCTGAGGTAGCTGGCTCAGAAGTGAGCGAAAGAATCCCTTCAAATGATTTGGTAAATTGATGAATTTGGTGGTTTTGCTTTTTTTAAAATCTACAACATTTACCAAATGAGGAGCCAAATGTTTCCTCCTGTGGGTTGGAAAACAGGTCATACAGGCTAATTATGCATCTGACAATGTGACTCCAAGAGAACTTCTTGTTCCTGGGTGTTTTAATAAGTGCTGCGCTCTGTCAGGTTGGACGGTATCGATACTGAAGTGTGATGTTCACAGGGCGCTCAGGTTTTCAGAGCTTTTTGGAACAGATTGTCCTGAATTACAACCTTATTGACAGGAGGTGCAGCAGGTTTGCGGTTACGTCTCACAGGCAATGAATTAACTCCAAAGTATGGGGCAGCTTCTCCTCTGGCAGCAGGGAAAGACTCGGGATAAAGCCCTCATCATTATATGAAACACGGGTCCTGCCAGCGTTTGGGGCCGACAGAACTGAAAGCCAATTTAATCCGAGGCCGGTTAAGTGGGAGCAGCAAGAAATCGGGGCCGTGTGATTTAACAGTCTTTGTTCTGCGGTCTCTGCTCCCCTGCCCAGTGGACATGAATGAAATGAAGGAGTGGAAACAAGGCAGAGTCCAGCCCTCCCAGCTAGAACAAGTCATGTGTCAGCAGTCTCGTTGTATCTCCCCAATTACCAACCCTGAGAGCACAAAGGGGGGGGCGACACCCCACACATCCAGACAAACAGCCTCTCCAGCCGGGATCCAGCTGAGATGGTGAAGTCGGAAACAACACGGTGCAATTATCAAAGTTCCTCTTGTACAGTTGTGCCACTCCACTAATAAGCTTTTATGCCTTGTGTTTGGGATCTTTCATGCTCTGATAACATTATCGTGCCAGCTACAGCTCGGCTGCAGCTGTCTGTGCTGCTCCTCCGCAGCCTGATTAACTGCATTGACTTTAGGATGTCATATCACAGGAGAGACATCGTGGGAGCTGCTACTGTGTTATGCTGAAGGATACAAGTATGCAGCAGGAGTGTTACATTAAAAACCCGGCACAGCTCGCAGCTTCTCTCCCAGGCAGAAATTATTCTGGTGACTCTCGACGATCCTTTTTTTGCCTCTTTTTTTGTTTTTTTGCTCTTGAACGTGCCGCAGTAATGATACCTCCTCCAGCTGTTGACAAGCTGTTTTTCTACCTAGACAGCTTGTAAGCTGTTCCCAGCATGACGCTTTGGAGTCTAACTTATGCAAGCTGTACTAATTACTTTCAGTCCATCACTCCAATATTTTCTCTCTATTACTTGTTTTTTTCCTGGAGTTTATTCTCACAAACTTTGGGCCAAAGACAGGGCGGACCCTGGAAAGTCACTGGTCCATCACAGGCCCTTCTTATCGAGCCCCCTGAGTATAAAAGCACCCGGATTCTTTTTTTATAATCTGAATATCAAACAAGTCGTTTATAAGTCATCCAAATCCACCTTTTCCTGCATGCAAACTGATGGAAAAGCTAATATGTGCCATCCTGGAAGCAGAGCAGGGCTTTTGGGATTATTTGATATCATCAATAGGAAGATGCACAGTGGGATATCAACGCGTCTCTTGACGCTGAAGATCGGCTTCGAGCGAGACTCGCTTTGCTGTCCTGACCTCGTTTTGCATGTTGTCCCTGGTTCTGCGCTGTATATTTTCTCTCCAAGCTTTGAGCCTCTGAGAAGTTGTTTTCCTTTGCATCTCACAGCTCCTCGCCATTTTCTGATTAATTTTTGCTGAGCCACTGGGAGCTCTGTATTTCTCCTGCTTTTCATACCAACAGTGGCATCCACAGCGGCCCAGCGCTACTTTTTTTTTGCACGTCACTTTTTCTCTCCGTTTTTTGTCAGAGGTTTGAAGCAATATTTCACTCTGCTGGAACATTTTGACTCTGCAGAACGCATTCCTCTACCCGGTTGGAGGACTGAGGCCTCCCCAAAGCAGCAGTGGAGGGAATCGCAACCATCCTGCCGCCTTGTAAGGCAAAAATTTAATCAGTTGACATTTTGCTCGGATGCCTTTAGCAATTCCAAAGACTAGTGGGTCCTGGGAAAAGATATATAGAGCGATGCCACACAGATGGAGCCGACTGGACGTTGATACAGTCTATATCAGTCGCCCTGCAGATAGTGACTCACTTTTCTTGTCTTAGACAACATTCTCCCAGGAGGTTTGTTGTTACAGATATTCGAACAGACCGCTGGCAGACGCTCCGATAGAAGATCAGATGCCAAATCGCATCACTGATGTAGCCGTGGGTCACACCGGAGTTGAAGGAAAAGTGTGCTCCTCTAAGCCTCGAGCTGACTAATCTGGTACGATCCTTGGAAGCCTTCCTGCTCTCAGTTTGAATTGTGTGAGGTGTAATAGAGAGATAACTCCCATTGATTTCTGAGTCATTCGGCATGTATATCACTGGCCGAGGAGAAACAACGATGTTGAATGCCAAAAGTTCAATATATACAAAGCACACAAAGGTAGGTTTCTCAACACCCCTTCACGGTCTGTTGACCTTTGTACCTAGTTCACCATTGTGAGGAGCTGCTGTCACATATCCATGTTTCACATTAGGGGGGATGTCTGTCTGGGTCGGAGCGTCCTCCACAGCCTCCACCCTGCCCATTGTTGACAGTGCTGCTGCAGGGAAAATGTCAGACTGTGCAGCAGCAAAATGGGCAAAGTGTGGAGTGAACTAAATGTCACACCTGATTCAGATGTAATTGTGAAAATGTTCGAGAGGATCCTCTGGTTTGTTTAAAGTCTGTATCAGGGTGACTTTCCAGGAACAACATGACTCGGGGAGAGGGTCGGGGTTATGCCTACATGGAGCAGCCAGAGCCTGGAAGCTCTTTAAAGCATCGCTGATGATCATTGCGCTATTGTGCCACCTGGTAGACCAACATTTGCTACATATGTCAGTGTCCTCAAACTAGCCACTGTTTTAGAGAGCTGACACGTGAAACCAGAAGAAGGCTTCACTTCATTTCCATGAAATGACTGTCAGACTTCCGTTTCCACCTGCTGAGCCTTTATGAGTCGAAGAGAAGACAAGCATAGCATCTGCATGCAAGTTCCTACCATGATGCCTTTGATGGGGAACCATGATGATGCAGTTGGGGGTCTTAGAAATGCATCCAGAAAAAAAAGCTCCACTTTATCCCCCATGGTGTATGCAGCATTGTCAGTTCTTAGTGATTCTGCCATTCATTCTGGAAGACAACGAGCCAGGATTAACCTTCAAACTTGCGGCTGCAAACCACTTCCAAAGCCGCACGTTTACCTGCTCCATTTATGTAAAATTGACATAAATGTGGGCTGAAAGTAGATTCAGAAAGAAGCAGGAGTTTTTTTTGGTTTGAATAGTTTCTCTGGAACCTTTTTTGCAGTTCTCAGCATGTGGGGGGAAAATAACCGAACCCAGAAGAGTGAATGCTGTTGGAGGTGTAGTGGATTGCTTTGGATTTGGAACGGGAGGCTTGAAAGGCTTGTGTGAATGTAATCTGGAGATGTTCCATATCTTTAAGGCCTTTTCACAGAGAGCTCTTATTTAAAAAGAAAAAAAAAGGCTAAAAACTTTCATATCAGCTTGAAGTTTCAACCGACGCATGAAGCCAATATTAGTTTGATTAACTGGTGAGTTACAGCTGTGATCTCAGACACACAAAATTGAGTCTCACAAAGAAAGAGAAGAGACGGGAAGCCCGATTTCTTTCCCGCTTTTGTCTAAAAATGAAGGGCTCATTGTTTCCAAACCTAATAAAACCTCAATTTACATTTGTATTGAGATGTTAGACAAAGCGCGGCCTCTTTGGTTAGATTTTCTGAGGAGACATTTTCTCGCCATATTTGCAAAGACTTTATGAAACAAGTGAACTTGGAATAAAAGCGAATATCTTAAAACCTTTCGAGGGAGGAAAATGAGTCTTAGCAACTGTCAATTGTTGGCACATTTGTGTGCTGATTACAGCATCTTTGCTGCCACCATGTAATCACTGAAGGGATGTTTCAGTCATTTGTACAGCTTTGAAAGCTTCCATGTTCCCCCTGACTCCCAAATTACAAAAAGCAGAGATAAGGAGAGCTGCTCACACTTCGTTCCAGAAATGTTCGCAGCGAAAAGCAATCAACAGTTTCTCCTTTGAGTCAGTAATGGGACAATAAAGTGCACGGGTTTCAAACTGATCGGTGCGTCTCGGCCTCAATGCACCTTTGAGGCTCAAAATTTGTCAAATGTATTTGTTAGACATGAACATTTTTGAAGTTTTGTTCACCTTATTTTCTTTAATTTACAAAGTTCTCACCAGAGTGTAGTTTTTTTAAAAGGTGTCTCAGGGACGACTTGACTCGCCTCGGTGTCAGTTTATGTAGTTTTCCAATACATATCAGCTCAACATAGGAGGAGGCGTTCCAGCATGGTGACCCAAAACTCGTGTGTCCATTTGCATGCTACACGCCACAGCAACTTAGTACACTGAGTTGATGGTAAACATGTTGCTTGAACTACCAAGGTGTTCGTTTCCATGTAGGTGTCGCTATTTAACCTTGTTGGACACAATAAAAACATGCATTTGTCAGTTTTCTTCATATTTGCATCAGTCGCTGTGATGTGTCGACGTTCCAGGGAAATCAGCAGCCTACAGTCTGATATCATGCTTTAAGCGACCCACCCCCAGAAATTGAGACAAATCTGATGAAGCTGAGTTGGTACCTGGAAAAGTGCCATATGATGTAATGGCATCACCTGCATCAGAGCAGATGCGCTCAGATCCCCCCTGTCGGATCGCCTGCTCTTCGTCTGTTCCCACTGGTGAACAAGACCCGACGATGCCTGCGCCTCTATCGTCTGACTCAGTGTCTTCTTTCATACTGACCTTTATTTACTGAACAGATGTTTCTTCTCAACTGCTTTCTTCGCCTCAAGCTTTTGTGACAATGAATTCCTCTGAAAAGTCCCGGTAAAAAAAAAAAAAGAGTTGAAGCCACCCTGTTGCATGATGAAGTCAAGGCTCTGACAAGCTGTCACTGAACACCTGTTCAATGTTAAGAAACTCCTTTCATGTGACCCAAACGGGGTCATCTGATCCGCGTCAGTGTCGACCCTCCAATCATCACAGGGATGCTGGGAGCATAAAGTGCTGCCATGGTGACGAGACTGATCAGGCATGATTACCACGGGAGAACTAATTAAAGCCCCAGGAGGGAAGCGGAGAACACCCACAGATGCCCAGACACAATGAAACACATGTTGTGACACATCAGGCCGTACTTACGCGGTGGATGAATACACTCATGTTTCAAGACATGCAAATTCAGAACTGAGACCTGGTGACACAAACCTAATGAGATATGCAGATCCATGGAAGTTGACAAACTCGCACGACTCGACTCGTTGTTTTGGGTGATTGTCATTCAGAGAGGAAGCACTTGCGAGCAACTCAGATTAAGAGTAACCTCTTGTGAGAGCTTTAGCGCCTCTGGTAATGCAAGTCTGCAAATTCCTCATAAATATGGAATTTATGTTCCTCTGTCAGAGATAGGACAATTCAATTACGTTTATACTCAATTTATATGTTTGCAAATACATGGAGCGAATCAAGTCTGGCAAGTAAGTGAGGTAATGTTTCGGAAGAAATGACGATGAAGTATGCTGAACATTGTCTCTCATAAATCTCAGTGGTTTATCATCACTGTTGATGCTTTATGGTTTAAAAGTAACTTTATCGCTCGTAATTTACATGCAAACAGCATTAAGGAGTTGGAGCTGAAAAATGAGGTACTATTTGTTCAGGAGAAGAAGAAATAAAGGGAAAGGCAACAGAAGAAGACAGCAGTGGTTCCCTCCTCTCCATCGTTATCTTCTTTGGGTGCCCACAATCACGCAGTAGGTTGTAAACATATAGAATGATTAAAGGTTAGTTCATCAGCACTGCGTTGAATAAATGATGAAATGTTGCTCAAGTGCAGACGACATGATAGGAAATTTATAAGTGAGCAGGACTGCTTTTTCAAACAAGTCTTTCTTCTGGAGCCGATGATGGAGGATTTTCTTTGCTGAAAAAAATGCTAATTTTGCTTTGATTTCTTGAAAATGGATAAGCAGGGCGAGCTGAGCACAGCACAGTGTTGCGTCCCTGCACAAATTCAGCAGCTCTGATGATATTGTAAATAAGTTAAAAACTCAACCTTGAGGCGGACAGGATGTTCTCCAACCAGTCTTGAGTTTCACATTTTTATGTCACAAAATTGTTGTTTTACATCAGTATTCAACAGACAGGCTGCTTCCCTGATATTAAGTAGCCCCTGTCCCCTGAACAGTGTCATGTAATGTATTGTATTGTCATCCGTGTGCAGCGTGTCATCGTCCTGGACAGTAAAGCGATGTCTGGAACCGATTTCCTGCATCTTCCCTGTGTGGTAAACGACAAGCCTATTTAAATATAGAGGCTGAGTGATGAGGTAATCGTTGCATATGACGTTTGGAGCCCGGCTGTATGGTGGTGCCGTATAGAGGTTTTTCCCCCCGCTGCTCATATGCACAAATTGTGTGGAAAGGTCAAGTGATTTGTTAAAGTTATCAGAAAGGAAAAAACAAACATATTTCTGGCGGCTACATGTGACTGATAGGAGCACGCAGCCAGATTCTCCACAGTCAGTAAGACGAGCCCGAGTGTGTCGGCGGTTTGGCTGTGCCCGATCCATTTTCTGGTATCTCCTCGGTGCCAGTTGTTTCCCGTAAGAGAGCGCGATAAAGCCTCCTTCCTATAGCGCAGCCATGCCTTCCTCCTCCCCTGCTCTCAGGCGTCCCGTAGTGTTTACGTTTTTTCCTCTCAATGAGAGTCTGAACTGCAGGGGTGCGCATTTGCGGGGGAGTTTAAACAGTCTGCTTAATGCTGAAAGATGATTTGGGTTTATTGTGTCTTATCTCGAGCCGGATTACTATTGGCCGTTTCGCCCAAGGTGAAAAGTGAGCGCAATGTCATAAATAACCGAATCGACTGCCGCAATACAACAGGCCTTATTTTAAAAGACTCAAAAGCTGGAAGCGGCCATTATCGATGTATAAATGATGACAAAAGGGACAAACCTGCTGAGAATTAGCACTTCAACCTGCAGTTCCCTTTCGCTCTCCTCTTTGTACTTTCTTCGCAAACAGGCAGCTGTTTTTTTCCCTCGGAAAAGACTGAAAGAGTGGAGATCCTATCACCAAACACTCGATGGTGTGGAATGCCTGTGCACCGCAGATATGAATCGTAATGGAGTGAAATACAGTTTCACCGCAGTTACTTTTCAAAGTGTCCTGTGAATCTGGACGTGATGTGGTTCTTGAAGGGTCTCGATGAAGCAGCTGTGTGCTAATCGTGGCTCCTTCAGGTGCAGCGATCTGGTCGACCAAATGGAAGTCGTCATTTCAGGTGTTGAGCGTCAGCGCTGACTGAAGGTCTTTATCTGGGCACAGATGGGCAATCAAATGTTTTCAGACAAAATGTTTGTAAACAGACAGAATGTTGACGGGTTCCTTTCATCTGCACGACTGTTCTTGACTGACTCCTGTCTGACATCATCAAAGACTGACATTTAATGACCTTGATTTCGATAAGAATCAAAGTGGATAGCAGCTGTAACTCGGGTGTCACTGCCGCTTTCGTTCTCTTTCCCGCCTCTCTCCGTCCCATCGCGTTTGCGCTCGTCACTCTCCGTCCTTGCGTCGCGCTGCCACGTCTGGTCCTTTTTAAGATTCCTCGCAGGCGCCTGCGAGGCGTCAGGAAAATGGCGAGTCACTAAACGAAGAGACATATTGTTAATTTCCTTCCTCTGGGTGAAGACAGGGCAGGGTTGGAGTCCAATTCAGTCGGGAGACGGAGCAAAATACCGTCACTTATATTAGCTTCCTGACCGTGTTGTTCTCCATCTTTCTGTCACCTTATCACTCTCTGCTTCCAGAGGGAGGAGAGTCAAAAAAATCCATGCAGCCGTATTTATCAGCTCCCAGTCCTCTGCACTCTGTCTTGCCCATCTCAGTCATCCTGTCCTTTGCCCTTTTCTTTTCTTTTTTTGGCAAGTTTGAGAAGGCTGCAGTGTCTGACAGTGTGGCTGAGAAGCTCACTTCAAGTGGGACCAAACACTTGAGGTGACTGTGCACTTATGGAAAATCAAGCTGTTGAGGAATCCTGTCATAATACTTTTAGTGACGCTGTTTCTGTCATCAAACAAGCTGATATTTTACACAAATTGGTAAAAGAAAATGTTTCATTTTCAAGATCTGACATAAAAACTGTGTTGTATTGTGAATTAATAATAGATTTCTAAGGTTTTCTACGTATTTTCCGGAATCGAGGTTGTAAGAAATTAAGCCTCCACTCGTAATTAAAATCAGTCCCAAGTGTTTAGGCAGTTGAGGTCATTTGCAGGAAATCCACTCACTTGTACCTTACATTATGTTAATGTTACCACATTAACTCAAATCATATGCAAACTAATGCAGAACACTGCCGTTGGTGGCTGTACTGTTTTCAATGGAGAGCACTTCTGGCGATGATTCTGCACTTCGAAGTGGACGCAGATCCTGAATTTTCTGGCGTGTGTGTGTGTGTGTGTATTTGCTTTTATCTGGTTCCTCATTAGCATAATAAACACCTGCTCTACTCTGTGTTTTGGTCACAGCGTCTCCAAGCACACGGGCTGAACAATCTCTGCTTTAAGATCGGCATAAGTCTCCTTTTTTTGCTTGAAGTGACTTCAAGGCTGATGGGGGTTGGGGGTGCGGGGCAGGAAGTCATCCAAGACCTGCTGGAGAACTGACTCACTGATTGATTCACACAGATTTCTGCAAAGCACTTGTTTTTCTTGATATTCATCCAAGATTGGCTGTTGAAGCAAATCTCTTAACTCCTGACAGTTATAACGAAACAAATTACCTCATTTTACTTTATCTTTACTGCAATTAAACAAGAATCTGTTTGTAGCAACACACTTTTGTAGTAATTCTCACCTATTTCAATAAACTGGCTGTCAAAACTCTATAATTATCTCAAAGCAATCAAAAAGCTGCTGTATCTCTGTCTCTTTAACTAAACTAGCATCTTCATCTAACTATGGGTTTTGGTCATTGGACTGACCCAAACAGTGCAGACAGGAAAAGAGTCACAGTGAGGCAATATGAACCCATTAACCAAACAGAAATCAAAACGATTGGAAACCCTACAGAGGACAACAGACAGTACATGTGTCCTATTTTCTTCATGTTCAGTGAAATATAAAACACACTTGGTTCACCACACCAAGGCCGCCAGACAATTTGTAACTATCAAACATGAAGCATAAACAGTCAAGTCTTTTGCCAGCTCTCGACGGCTGCACTCACGCATGGGGACGGACCGTCATCATTTTCCCCTTCCTGAAACTTTCCATTTGCATGTGTAGATCATTGAAGTTGGGATTAGTCACAGCTTCACAAACGTTTGTCAGAGAATCGAGCCTGGGGACAAAGTCTTTTTCAGATAACTGGGGTTGACATGAGAAACGTCACGATAGCCCGCGCAGCCGGTCCACTGAAATCACTTCACAGCCCAGCTGTGTTCCTCTGGGGGGGGTCAGGCTGAATGAGTGAAGTCTGATATTAAGGCCAAACGCTCGTACTCAGAGACTACAAAGACTCCTCTTTCTGTCTCATGCGGAATGGTTTTGTTTTCATTTAAAGCTTTTTTTGAAAACAGGACACAACCTCGGGAGCAGATTGACTATAACAAACATCACATTCAAGCTGACCAAATAAACACAATACTTAGTGTTTTTCTTATCATAGTAATTTGAGCTACAACTGAGGCTTTACTTCGACCTCGTATATTTACAAATGCGATCCGGTGTCGACTTCATTTTTGCCATTGGTTTATTTTTTCCTAATGGACAATATAAATCTTCCCACTTCCTGTTTCGACGAGGACTCCGTGCTCATCAGTGTTGCATGTCCTGTGTGCAATTGTCAGGCAACAATAAATGAGTGATAATGTAAAAAGAAATGTGCTTTTTTATCCTCCAGCATCCAATGCTGAGAAAGCCTGACCTGGTCTTTCTCTCAGTGACATCACTGTGTCCCCCACAGATGTCAATAAAGCTGCAGCCCATTCTTTTTTCCCGGTGTGGGCCGGACAGGTCGGGGGTGGAGTGCTCGCTGTCAGGGATATTTCACATTGTGTCTAGTTAGTCATGTCAGTGACGACTAATCCCACTCTCCTCGTTTTTGTCCTTCTTCCATTCTATCTTTCCTTCTCTCACACGTTGAATAACAGCCCCGACCTGCCGGCGGGACCGTTGAATGAGACAATCCTCTATTTCAGCTGCGCAGATTAAATCAGACCTCGGCTTTTCCACAAACACCCCGTCTACAACTCAGCATCTCTTTCGGGGTGAGGAGACGAGGAAATACCATCAAGATGTGTGTGTGTGGGAGAGGTAGTCTAATCCCTCATTGGCCTTCCTGCTGGCTCTGTTTCAGCAGCTTCCAGATTAACTGCAGCACCCTGACCTTTCAGACATCCCTCACTAGGCCCTGAGAGGCTCACGGGGGCATGCTTGGTTCGATTGCACTTTTTTTTTCCAGTGCGGCACCACGGGGCGACGAGTTAGTCGGTCTAAATCATCCCACTTTCTATAACAAGCAAATTTCCCTTCGACCTCTTGCTCTGCCGGTGTTCAAACTCATCCGGACGAACGCTGTTATAGTGAGAGGCTAAAGCTGTTGTTCAACTGTGCCAGGGGAGTCTGGAACTAAAACAAAGGGGAAAAAAACAATTAAATGCAAGAGGGAAAAAGCAGTGTTAATTTTAAATGGAATTATACGTCCATTGTGTAGCTACAGGGATTTGCACCTTCGAGTCTAATGTACTTATTGTAGGAGTTTGCTGTCTGTGCTGTAATTTAGTTTAAATTTCAGTGATAAATAGCACAGAATAATCCCCCCATTGTGAAGCGATTTATTTGTGCTCTCTAAAAACTTATCAACCCCTCATGTGGACATGTTGTAAGCCACACGTTTATACCTTATTTTTTTGACATAGTACATTCAGAAAAAAAAACAAGTCACATATTTCAAGTTGAAGTAATCACATAAATAAATCTAGAAGCACTCACGGAGGGCAAACCTTCGCCATTCTGCCTGTTATCATTTCCCGCCTCAACCTCTTGCACACGGCAGGTCGCCGCCAAAAGTGAGTCTTCGTCGTGCACCTTCTTCATCCTCTAAACTCCATCTTAGTCTCTTCACACTTTTTTGGGTTATTTCACAAACAGACAAACAAATCAACAAACGCTTGCGATGACATCGACTCCTTGGCAGAGGTCCTGACTCATTCATATTTTCGATCCCTTTTTTTGAAGGGTTTTTTTCTCTTGTTTGTCCATGACAATGTGTGTGTCCCATGACATTTGGCTTTGCTGTTATGTTTTGGCAAATTATGATTGGGGCTTCAAAAGGTTGGGAACACGGGGGCAAAATCGATATACTGCACATATGAAGCATCCAATATTAAACGTGTGTGTGTGTGTGTGTGTGTGTGTGTGTGTGTGTGTGTGTGTGTGTGTGTGTGTGTGTGTGTGTGTGTGTGAGCT
>JAUESF010038128.1:0-12755 GCA_032274765.1 Malacoctenus tetranemus | reverse complement strand
TCATTGTTCAAAAGCTGCTATGAACAGTATGAACAATCAAATCCTGGAGGCAACGTGGTCACTGTTTCTTCCAAGAACTGCAAACAAACTAGTGAACACATTACGACTGAGATCTGATGTGGTTAGGGGAAAAAATCAGCCATGAAGTGAGAAACTTAAAGTGCAGAAGCAAACGAGACCCAAACAAAGAGTACAATCAGTTCTGTGACGCATCGTTTCATCTTGTAGAAGAAGAAGCAGGCCGAGTCTGAGACCTCCTTCATTTCAGATTTGAAATTTTGGCTTGTGTGCAAAAAGTCTGACTGTTTGTGGATCTTTTACCAAAGTGTTAAAATTTGGTCCTGTGGCCGGTGGGCCGTCACAGACCCTCTGACAGACTGCTTTCAGCGTGGACCACATGTTTGACACGTGTAATTAAGGTGGAAATGTGTGTCAAACCTGACACTTGACTTTCTTTCCTCATATTCTCAGTTGGGAATCCAAACAGTGTTTCCAACCTTTCTGTTATGCAGACCGAGTCACTCGATACGACCAAACTTCTTAGGTTTATTTCCTCAGTTGTAATTTTGGCCACTAGAGGGCGTAGAGGAGCCAAGCCTTTGCCTGGTCAGCAGTGATCACAGCTCGTATTCGGCCAAACGGACGATAACACGTGAGCTTGAGTGAAAGACACCCAGAAGTGTGAAGTAGAAAAACTACATCAACAATCCAAGAGATTTCGACTTCCGACTGTTAACTATTTCACACGTTCAGCTCACAGACACAGCGAACAAAAGCCCTCACGATATGCAGGCATTGCAAAAGTTCATGACTTGTTCGATGCATTTAAATTGGCCGGAATGTTTTCTGTTGTTTTTTTGTTTTTTTACTTGAAGAAAATAACAACCAGAGTTTTAAAAGTCATCTATTAATGACGTAGTCTAGGCTCGATGAGATCCATTTTCGACTTGGCAATTATCCTGTCAAGACAGCTTTCCACCGCTGTGAGAGAGCAACGCTGAGCGGAGCGCTGGACTGGACGAGTTTGGCAAATCCAGAGTATCCGAACATCACCACAAGATACTTTGGATTCTAAAGTTTTCTTTTGATTTTTTTTAGATGAACCAAAAGTAGAAAAAAATAAAATCCCAAATAAAATCCTTCACGATGGAACAAACACGATAAAAAAAACATCGCTGCCAAGTGGCACGGTTTAAAAACAACTTTGTCCAACAGACGCGTTGAACACATTTGAAATAATTCACGATGGGACGTTGTATCACTGGCGTTTGCCAAACTCAGCCCAGCGTGCGGCTCGCCGTGGGAGCTGCTGTTCTCGTGTGAAGGCCTTGGAGTGGCAGTTTACCCCTGTTTTGCCAAAGGGAAATCTTTCTATCATGGTCTTAATGTTTGCAGTCCAAACTGTAAAGGGTTTTCTAACCAATGGATATTTCTTAAAACGCCAAATATTCATATTTCATTAACAATCTGAAAAAAAAAAAGAAAATATGACAAAAAAGCCTTGTTGTTGTTTTAACCTAACCTGAAATCTTTCTATTTGAATTTGTATGTATTTGTCTCTTCACTGGCATGGAGCTGAAGGTTTGTACACTGTAAAAAAAGAAAAAAAAGTAATAATAACAATGCTAAGCTTTCGCAAGAAGAAGATCTAACATTTGGAAAGACTTTAGCATCACTTTTTGAGTACCTTCAACAGGGTATGAATTATCTTTGATATCGCTAAATCATGTTGAATATACTTAAAATGTGCCCACGATGTAACTTGTTAGAGTGCGCAGTAATGAAATGCTTGCAGTAATGTAGTTGTTTGCATCAAATTGATTTGTTGCACAATTTTTCCAGTAGCATTATTTTTTTCTCTCTCTCTCTCTCTCTCTCTTATTGTCGGGACGTTCGCTCCCTTTGCTGCACCGGCTTCGTTGCGCCGCCTCTCTCAGTGTAACCATGACGACCTAAAAGCTAGCTGAACGCAAAAGCTAATGGCAGAAGAAAACGCCGGGTTTTTACGTCATCGAGGAGGGAGGCTCAGTGTCAGCTGACAGAATGTTAGCACGAGTTAGCAAGTTTAGCTGTTTTGTACTTGTCAGCAGTTAGCCAGGTCCTCTTTCTGAAAGGGCGCTTTCACACCAGAGCTGTTTGGTCCACTTCAAATGTGTCAGAGTTTCGTCTTCGTATTAAGGAGCAAACATCGCTGATGCTCCTGATTCACTTGCAAGCGAACTCTGGTGCGCTTCATCTACAGTGTGAAAGCTAATCAAACCACCCGTTGCAAAGGAGGGAGGCGACGTCCCGGACAGCGCTTGGCTGCTGTGTCACCATGACAACATGTTGCCACCCACTCTCGTTGATGTCCATGTTCGTACCAGTCGGGCTTTCTTCTTCCCTGATGCCTTTTTTCCGTCCCAGTCAGTGCTCGTTTCAGGCCACAGCGCCCCCACGTGGGCAGCTGTTGTAACTGCATGACCGTGCGCAGAAAGACTTGCAAGTCGGACTCGCTTGTAGGCCCCTCCCACCCCAATCGAACTGAATCACTGTTTGGTTTTTTTGGTGTGAAAGCGCCTTAACTCGTCCCAGCAAAAAAAACAACAACTCGCAAGCGTTTGACTTCAGCTTCCTGCTTCGGTTTACGCTTCAGAGATGCAGAGAGCTAAAGGTTAGCCAGGCCACTGCTGTACATATGATACTTAAAGCAAGCACGGAGTAGAGAGGTGCGCTGTAGACTACAGTCATTGGCTTCATTTTATTCCTTTGTGGAGTGAGTGGGCGGGGTTTAACTGAAGGAAAAGCATTGCACTGGTTTTTTTTGTCGCTTACGTGAAACGGCTACTACGTTGTTTCCTTAACAGAGTTGCTTCTGATGAAAACAACAGAGATTTTGTTGGGGATTTTTTTTGGCTCTGATTTACACAATAATAATAATAATGATGATGTACCTGATGTTAAAAAAAAAAGAAATATACAAAAAAAAACAGTGGTGTTAATCAGTTGTGATCCAATAACGATGTTGCTGTAAAGGTTGACGATGTTCTGTTTCGGGGTTTTTTGTGCGCGTTGCCTCGTTCGCTCCTTAACTGACTGTCCGTCCGACAGGCCGAGGAATAAATAAACGCAACACCAGACAGACAAAACAAACGCGAGAAAGGACGGAAAACACCCCCGCTGGTACGAGCCGAGCAACGTCACGCTGAGACTTTGTCGGAGGGGGGAGGAGTCAAAAAAAGAAAAAGAAAACAAACAACATGGCCAGAGCTACTCGATAAAATTAACTCAATACAACGAAACGGATGTTGATGAAGAGAAGGAGGAAAAAAGGAAAAACAAGACGAGAAAAAAAACAACAAAAACTTTAAAAAAAACATGAAGATACAGCCATACATTGATTTCTGGGCCAGCGAGACTGAGATGGACTTCTCCTGCCCAGCATGTGTATTGTTATGGTGTCTTATCTGTCCCCCTGTGTCTCTCAGCCCCCCCCCTCCCTCCTTTCTCTGTCTTTCTTTCTCCGCCTCTCTCGGCTGCCAAAGTAACCAAAAACGGGCAGTAATCCCTTTCGTTCTGAATACTCTTACCTTCCCTGCCTCCCTCCTTCCAAACCCCCTCCTCCTCCTCCTCTTCCTCCTCCGTCTCCCTCTGCCATGTTTTCCATATTTTGGAATGTCAATGTGCTACTTGTTGACACTGTGCATGAATGATAACATGTCTGTATATAGTTATAGAGACTCGTATCCCATTCCCCTGGTGTTGACAACAGAAATGGTTTGAATGTTGTACAGATTCAGGTTTTCAGTTCTCTTTCAGTTAACTGTAACGTTCGTAGAGCTTAACGACGTTTTGTTTCTTTGTGTTAATTTAAACAGAGATTGCGACGTCTTTAGTTTTTTTTTTTTGAGTTACTTGCACATTACTGATTGACGTTTTTGTTGTTGTTGTTAAAAAGGCAATATCTGCTGTTATTGAATGAGAGATGAGGTCTTAAAGGAGTTATGTATCTTAAATAAACTATACAGGAGTTGCATGGGTTATTTGTACAAAAAAAAAGACACTGCTTGCTACTTCTAATACCGTGGCTGTATTCTCTACAGAGGATGAACGAATACTGTATGTACATCTAAAGGTTATTTTGTCATTAAAAGATAATAATAATAATGATGATAATATTGTGTATATACTGTACAGTGTTATAAGTGAGGTGGACTTTATGGCCATCACGCGAACCATAGAGAATTATTTCTACATATTTATTTAAAGGAAACGAAAACACTCACTACACTCAAGAATGACATATATTGCCTTTTTGGAGAAGTTGTAGTTTTGCTTGAAGCCTGTTTCTCGATCTTCACTCTTTCTTCTCATCCATCAACTTTCTTCTTCTCCGGTTGGTTTTATTCAATCTCTCTCTCTCTCTCTCCCTCTCTCTCTTTCCCTCTCTCTCTCTCTCCACTCCCATCTCGCTCATGTTTCATCTTTTCAAGGGGTGTTTTTGTTTTTTTTGTTGTTTTCTTTCGTCAGTGTTTTTCACAGCTCGGTTCAGACGGCCTCATGTTTGCTGTTTGCCCGTCTGGCGCGTGGTCCGGCTGCTTCTCCCGCAGTGGTCGGCCACGCCCGCACGTGTTCACCTGTTTTCTCTCCCCCCCCTCCACGTCTTCTTCCACGTTGATCCTTCCCGAAGTTACGCACAATATATCTGCCCGTGTCGCCATCTGTCTGACTTTCTCTCAAAGGATCATTTGTCTGTATTTAAGTCGCCATCTGTCCGATTCAGAACCGTCTGTCATTTCTTTCTTGGTTGTTAAATCCCTCGCTTCTCATCTTTCCTTTCTTAATCTTTCTCCCTCCATCCACCCATCCGCCCTCTCCGTCCCTTCTCTCCCCTCCTGCAGGCTGTAGTTGGGGAGTTCATGTTTGTTAGTTTGATTTGGTGTGGTTTTTTTTTTAATGGAACAATAACCGTAACAGCTGAAATGTTTGTAATAATGAAGATTTCTTTTTATTTCAGTGTTTTGATTTTTTCTTTTTTTTTTGCTGCTGTTCCTCTGTGTGTGCCTGTGTGCGTGTATGCGTATATTAATTTACTTTATTTTAAATTTTTAATTGATTTTTTTTGTTGAACACCAACTGATAGGAGGAACGTTGTTGTATGTGTGTTGCCACTAACTGTGACTGCTCTCCATGGTACATGGTACTTCTGATAAAAACCAGTAAAATAAAGTTTGGGATACCCTGTTTCAGAGACCCTGTGACTCCCATGCCCCTTTATGCTCTGTGTGTGTGTGCGTGTGCGTGTGTGTCTGTGTCTGTGTCTGTGCCTGTGCCTGTGTCTGTCCTTGTGTCTGTGTTAGCTCCTATCAAACAGAATGATACACCTTAAATCTGAAGGAGACAGCTCATGGCTTTTATTTTGAAAGAGCATCTGTGTTCAGTGCTTGCGAGCGGCTCCGCATACTTCCTGCTTTTACACATTGAGGGAGGGAGAACCAGGATAAAAGGTTTGGATCCACTGGGATCAGAAATGTATGAATGGATGCAGGGGGGACAGAGCCCCCACCAGGACTGGTCGGGTACTGCAGTGTGGGAAAGAAGAGACTATTTCCATCCATTCATCCATCTTTCATAGTTTAACAACTTAAGAGTCATCGGGTGCTGCGGCCGATGTCGGTTTACGTTGCTTGACAGGCTGAGTAACAACCAAGACGGGTCACTCAGAGACACACAATCACATCCACACACCTGTGGACAATTTATACTCACAAAATTAACTTTATTTGCATATTTTTGGAGCGTAGAAGGAAAGTTAAAGCCTGGAAAGCTGTGACCTTCTCACAGGAAAACAAACCCAATACTCTGTGTGTGTGTGTGTGTGTGTGTGTGTGTGTGTGTGTGTGTGTGTGTGTTACATTCAACCTGCACTGGGAAAAAAAACCAGCTTTAATACAAAAGCTTGATTATCATGCAAATTTCCATTAGCGTTTACATTGTTGTTGAGTGGAAGTAAATGGGGGCTCCGGCGAGCCCCTCGGCGCTCGTCTCCTCCTCGTCTCACACTCGACTCCTCGCGCACACACACAAACAGCCATTTTTCTTTGGCATGTTCAGAGTGTTGATGATGAACGTGACATTTGTTTGAAAGGCTGACACGTCATTAACCGCCATCCTGCGCTCGCTGCCATTGTGTTGGAGATGGAAGCGACGGCAGCATCGGCTAATTAATTCTGTCCCCTTTTTTCTGTCAGATTTCCTACGTATTGTCTCAGAAAAATTCTATATACATTCATCTACATGATAGAAATGTTGGATTTAACGCACCAGAGGATGAAAGGTCAGTTGGAATTGGAGGTTTTCACAACTGGACTAATTAAATCTGCTCTCTGTGCTGAACAAGTTGATGACAGGAGAGTGGCGCTAATGCAGCACTTCAGGTTTCAGACCTGCAGGTTTCCTGAGCTCGGTGCAAATCTGCAGCACAAACAGGAGCCTTGACTTTGACCCATGTTGTACGTGACACGTGCACGTGAACCTACAGCGACCGAACGCTCCACAGGAACGATTCTCCTCTCGTTCCTTCCCACCAAAACATCCCTCATTCACAACGAGGAGCCGGCAGCCAAACAGATGTTTTTAGGTCCCTCTGCGGGAATTACAGCACTTAGATCCATTTATCACCCTTTAAGACTTTATTGCGTTCAATTGGATGAGATGTAGGAAATTATATCACTTTGATCAGTTCGTTTTCTGTGCTTAAAAAATGCTGATTTTGGATAAAAAGCTCATTTTATTTTCAATGAAATTCAAATAAGAGGACGATTTCTTTATATCAACAGAATTTCTGCTAATGTAGCTGAATATTTTACACACTTT
This sequence comes from Malacoctenus tetranemus, assembly GCA_032274765.1. NCBI lineage: Eukaryota > Metazoa > Chordata > Actinopteri > Blenniiformes > Labrisomidae > Malacoctenus > Malacoctenus tetranemus. Next base: position 5,900 of record JAUESF010038128.1, on the reverse strand, counting down.
CCTTTGTTCACTTTCTCAGACAAAATGCTACATGATATTATATCTCTTTAAACCTTTTTCAGCAGGCAATCAATCTTCAAGTGACTCTTGTTCTTCTCTACCAAACAGTTCATTTCAGACTTCATTTGAATCAGAAGTTTCACAGTGTTTTATTTCTTTTTGAGTTCACTTTCTTGTGTTTCCACTGCCTTTCTGCGTGTGATGGATTCCCCTCGTTACGGTTTGAGTCAACACGTGTTTGGGGCACGAAACACCAGTAACTTCACATCAGGTTTTGACAAGATATTCAGGTTTTATGTTGGCAGCTTGCAGGCTTCATAAGTTAGAGCCAAAGACCCCCGCATGTCAGCGTGTTGGGGGGGGCTGCTGCTTGTATCCAGGTGTTTAATGTGGCCGTTTTCACAGCTTTTACTGCTGCTGTGTCTGTTGAAAGTCTCATCAGGCTGTCACATTAGATTTCTCATCCGGGCTGCACTCTGCTGCAAGGGGAGCATGTCGGTAAATCACTCCGAATTTATGGTTTTCTCTGAGCGTGTGTGTGTGTGTGTGTGTGTGTGTGTGTGTGTGTGTGTGTGTGTGTGTGTGAGAGAGAGAGAGAGAGAGAGTGCACGGTGGCTCCAGAATGCAGGCTGAAGCCGGCAACTGTCAGAAAATCTGCGCTGGCTGTCAAAGCGTCCACATTAGTGAGGGAGACACATTAGTGAGAGACAACAGGCCGGCCTTTGATTGTGCGCTGACTCGCCCCTCCTCTTTGTTCAGGCTGCCTGTCAGCGCTCCTACCAGGCCTCCACGCTGGAACAACAACAACAACAGTCAGAAGATTTCCACTGTGCCAAAGTGTCTTCAAAGAAGCCGTTGATATACGCTGCGCTCGCTGCTGTCTGTGTTTATCATTGTCGGTTTCCAGCCTTGAAGCTGCGGCTTTTTGCAATATCTAAACAAGATGGTATGAAAAAATATAGAAACACATTAATATCAGCTTTTCCAGTTTCCTTGACAACCCTGCAAAGATTTTACAACTGTGGAAACAGACATGGATGTTCCTCCCGAGAGGTCTCACAAACCAGAGTTCACTTTTTAGAGAACGAGTCTAAAAGCAGGAGATCACACTGGAATAATTAACACATTAGATCAACAATTTCAAGTAGAGTGATTATTGTATTGGGACGTATTTAACAAGTGTGTCAAACAACCAGATCAATATTGATGTGACTCAATAGTAACAGAAACATTCAATTCACAGTGAAAAACCTGATCTTTACTGTCGAACCAGTGCTCTTTTTTCGACTTGAAATATCAGCAAACCATCGCAAACATTCCCCGATGATGCTTTCAGGTGCGGCGGCGGTGTGCTTGTGTCGAGTCTGTTGTCGGTCTTTTTGAGTGCAGCGTCGGATCTCTTAAAATGCAAAAAGTCGCTCTGAACAAGCAGAACATTTTCATTTGGGTCACTGAGCTTTTCCCTGCTTGTGAGCCTGTAGTGGGACGCACTCAGACCAGCTCACGTGTGCAGCCGCCTGCCTGCACATCCACCCTTTTGGTTTTTACTTCTCGCAGCGAGTCGGCTTCTAACACCTACAGTATTTCACTCTACCTTCATCTGATCTCTGGCTCTGCTCATACAGACAGCAAAGCTTTTATGAAGCAAAGACAAACTGCATTTAGTCAGTTTTACTTTGGCTTCTCAGCAGCATTTCCCCCTCAGGTGCACACGAGGTGAACTGATTCCATACTTCAAACTTCTGTTTTTAAATAAATGAGACAATGTTGATAAAGTCCAAAAGAGAAAGAAAGAAAAACCCCGTGTGACTGTTTAGAACTTTTCCTCTGACTTGTGTAAAATGTCAATCAAACTGTTGAGAACTCGGCTAAATTAATGTAATATGATGTGTTCATCAAAGTCTAATGTGTTGTTTGCAGCTGTAAGGAAAGCTGTAAATAGGACGTTTGATGTTTTTTTCATCTGTCCAATTAAATCAATCAATCTGATGTACCAACCTGGATGAAGAGATGCAAAAACACAGATGAGAATCAAGGCAAATAACTCAGAATTAGCAACAACTTCTCTCTGTCTGTTGGACACCAGCGTTAAAGATGCTCCTCAAGAGGTCTCAGTTACTTGTTTGGTGAAAGCTGAACCTGTATGTTTAAGCGCGTTCCCACTCTGCGGTTTTTACAAGTGTTTCTTGGTGCAGGATTACTGCTGCGCTGCATGTTTTGCGACGCTGCTGCGGCATGAATGATTCAACGCGCCTTACAGGGTTTCTCTCAACAGAGACGCCCTTTTAGCCCACCAAACAAATTCCTCACAACACTCTAAGTTCACTGTTGAATATGTATAAAAAAAATGTCCCGTCTCATCATGAGGTTTCTTTGAGTTCTTGAAGCTGGTGTCGTTTTGTTCATCACACACACTCCTGTGAACGAGCTTCAGCTGCACGCAGCTCCGTGCTGCTTCAGCGAGCGCCGCTCTAATCAGCCAAATTAGCTGTGAACACCTGTAGGGCTGTGAGGATCTTTGCAAGGACCACTGGGATATTTTGGGATGGTGACGTTTGGCCTGAAGTCAGATGACGCGAACCGGTCGTCTCTGTGAGGTCAGGTAGGAACTGACTGGACGCTTCTTCTCTAAAATCTAAATCTTTCGCAGGAATGTGCGCTGATAAAGCACCATGCTGGAAGGAAGGCTCCTTTATGCAGCGTTTGATTCATTTATGTTCATTATTTTCATGTCGCATTGTGCTCATGCTGCTCCTGCAGAGCTGCAGCACGTCCACCCACATGCATTCTCGCCCTGCGCCGTCTCTTTATGTTTCAGGTCTATTCAGTGTCTCTCCTCGCAGTCTAGACATCCATTTGGTCCACATAGCGTCCATCATAAAACGTCTCTATATTCTGTTCGGGTCATTTCCGTGTGTGAGTCAGAGGCGACTCCGTCCCGTCTCCTGAGCTGAGGCTGACAGCTCGGGCGGCGCTGGAATAACAACAAGAGCCAAACTTGTGCACAGATTTCTTAATAGAAATACGCAGACAGTCGGGAGAGACGTCGTCAAAATGCAAAGTGAGATCAGAGGTGATGACGAACTTCTTACAGCAACAATTAGACTTTAAAAATGAGCCTAAAGAAAGAGGAAGACATAATAAGTTTCAGTTTGCATCGTCATTCACATGTCTTCGTTCAGACATTGTGGAGGTGTCCCCCAAGGATCTCGACTAGATCCCGTAATGTTCTCTATTAATCGTTAGAACAACTCCTATGATAAGAGTTTTTTTTGTTAGTAGTCGGTGTACAGTCGTCTGAAGTGAGTGTGTGTGTGCGTGCGTGTGTGCATGCGCCATGTTCGAGCAGGTGTTTCACACACATTGAACCGAATGGAGGTAAATGTCAGGTAAATACCAGAGCATGAACTCGTCCTTGCATGTGCACGTGGAGCATGCATAAGTACCCACGCCTGTATTTTCATGCCGCTGGGCTTCTGTGTGTGTTTTGTTGTTTCCTTGGTGATCGTCCTGCACATCGTTCCAAGCCAGTTCGACGTTTAGACGTGCAAACTCATTCAGTGTGTGAACACGCGTGTGGAGGACGCGAAGAGGCAGCAGTTTCGCTTCTCAAAAACCGGCTTCACCCACGACAGGAAGTTTGTGGAAGTATGAGACGAGCTGGACGGTGTTGGAAACTGACTCTCAGATTCCTGAATGTGAAGCATGTATGAGCTCACCGTTGGTCCCCTCACGTCTGACGAGAACGGACCGTTTGATAAATAAAATTGTCACCGTGATTGATTATCTATATCAAGCGAGTTCCAAGTCAGTGAAAGTTAATTTTCCCTCGGTGAAATGAATTGAATCCAATAGATGCCCCCAAGGTAGGAAATCAATCTGGGAGCCCGTGTGCCTCTGCAGTGATGTAAAATGTGTGCAATTTGGAATTAATGGGCTAAAGCACGCGCAACCACCGAGGTGCTGCTTCAACATTTAAGTCTAATTCAACTCTCCAAGGTGCACGAATCAATATTTTGCTTTAATGATGATGGATCAAATGGGGGTGCGGCGTGGATGATGACGCTCCCGCAGAGAAAATCCTCCAGTAAAAAGCTCAGCGCAGTGTTTTAAGTCACCTTTCTGGTCGTCGGCCAGTAAAATCTGCTCACATCAGCCTTTTTGTTTTATTTTTATAACTGCAGGGTGATGCTGGATAAATGGAGGGATTAAACATAAGATGCAAACTTTTAATTAGGGAGCTTTAGAGGTGCTTGTAGGCAGATTTTGCTACTGCCGGACGGAGCCAGGCAAGCTGTTCGCTCCTGTTTTGCTTAGCCTAATTAGCCGGCTGCTTGCATTAGCTTTGTGTTTAGCACACCAGAGTGGCACCAATCATGTCGCCTGACTGGTGCCAGAGAGATATGAGCGAGAGCGTTTTTCAGAGACGTCAGACGATTCGAGCGAGCAGCCAAAGACGGTGAGCGTCTAAAACAGAAGAGGAAGTAAGAGCGGTGCTGTTTTCAGGTAAAATCTCAGTGGTGCCAACAAAGACACGCTGCAGATGCTTGTTGCTGAGCTGGATGATGAAAAAAATCAGAATTTAAAGAGGCCAATACTAGTATATATGAAGAACATCTACAGAATGTAGAATGTGGGAAAGTTTACTTTAAAGAAACCAGCAAAGGTCCAGTGACACTGTGACAACTCACTTTAAGCAGGAAGCAATATCCAGCAGTGTTTTGCATAAATACAATAGAACATTCAAATAAAGTGCAAAAAGAAGCACATTAATAACAAATATGCAACAAAAAACTGTTTGGAATAGAAAATGTAGGTGTTATTTGTCATGCTGAATGTTTTCCATGTAATTTGTTGTCAATTGTTTATGCAAAAACTGATCTCATCCCTTTTCACACCATCCCTCCTCGTCTCTCTCACTTCGCAGTGCATCTGTCTTTTATTCTCTCGGTCTGTCGCTCCTTCTCCAGACTTTCACTCTCTCTGCTGCTCCCCCCCTACCCTCCTCCCTCTTCCCTCCCCCCTCCTCCCCCCTTCCTCCTTTACTTTCCACCTCCATCTCTCTCTGACTCCCTCGTTCCCTCGATGGTCTCCCGTCCTTTCTCTTGGCAGAAGTTGATCACCAAGTCCTCCTCTCTTCCACACACACACAGACACACACAGACACACACATTATATACAACATCCAGTGACACAATTACAGTACATGAACACACAAACATACCTACATGCACACACACGCACGCAGGCGCACACACGAGACAGAAGGTTACTCTGTGTCAGTGACTGTTCTCTGCTGAGAGGCTGTGGGCGATGTGATGATGTCGAGTTACTGTGGCAATTCTCTGTTGCCGCGGTGACGCTCTCACAACAACCGAATGTGTACACACACACACACACACACACACACACACACACACACACACACAGACTAACACCAACAAACCCCTTTACCCGGGGTTAGAGGGCGCACCAACGTGTCAACATGCTCTCAATTACACACAGAAAGATCCGGCCCAGAGACGAATGCCTGCACCTGTTCTGAGGAGCTCAACCAAGGAAGTAACTCTGACCTTCCTCAGTTTAAAGGAATATGCTTGCTTATGTAAAAAAGCTGCGAGCAGAGTTGGACAGATCCTTCGCCTCTGCAGAGGGGGTTGGGCCCTAATTATGAAACACAACAACGTGTTAAATGTGAAATGTTCCAACAAACAGACTCAATAATCAAGCGTCCAGGATGAAAAGATTTAGAGAGAAAAAAAGCACCATTTATGTAATGGTGTTGTGCAGCAAATAATCCCAAAACAAAATCAGTGTAACTTCCCTAATGGGGCTCTTCATTTTCACCCTCTTGAGTTGGTGTGCAAACAGGCAGAGGTCCCTATCAGTACATAAAAACA
>JAUESF010037847.1:0-14553 GCA_032274765.1 Malacoctenus tetranemus | reverse complement strand
TGAGCTCTACATACTGTACATGCATTACATTCACTTATGTTACACATTATGTACATTATTTACATGGGACATTTTTTTAAACAGTTTGCAGCCATGTAGGAGCTGCTGCACATACCTGCACACTCTTCGGGTGTCTGGCAATATTTCCCATTAAAGTTTTGTCATTCATACTTTGTTTACCAGTATTCAACATAGAATGATTTGGTATAAACGACAAATCGACAAGATACAATGAGGAATTTGGGTCCAATTTAAGTGCAGATACATATAAATACTTGTTAATATCCTCATAACAAGTGCCTCAACTTGTATGATTCTTTCTTTTTTTTGATAAAAACATTCTTCTTAATGAAAGCATCTTTGTTGACTGTCACACACAGTCAGTATCTACTACATGCATGATGATTTCTGAAGCTTTGTCGCTCACACACGCACCAAAGCTCACAAAAGCTTGAACAACTTGAGACAAAAAAAAGGTTCCCGTGTCACAAACTCCACACCAGCTGAAATGAGAAGCTCGCGCCAATATGTGCAAATATCAAACATCAACTTTATCTTTCGTCAACTCTCGACATGAACCTCAAAGCTGACGATCAAGTAGGAGGGGGGAGGGAGGGAGAGAAAACCCAAGCCACCACATGACAAAACCGTGGCCTAACGGGGCTGCTGCTGAGGGATTTATCCCAAATCTCCACATCTCTAAACAAACATAAAGGTGTGTTTGGGAGACAGTTGCATTTCATGACAAGAGAAAAGGCAAGCCTAAGCACATGGCAGAGGTGAACGCGAGCGACAACAGCTTCTTCTTCTTCTTCTTCTTCTTCTTCTTCTTCTTCTTCTTTTTATTTATTTATTTTTTATCACGCCGTCTAACTTTCTTCAAAGACGCGGCACGAAAGCGGATATGGTCGGCACATCAAACGTCTGGCACTCGTCTTCACTGAGGAAGCTTAGTTGTCGCATCGTGCTATCACCTTGCTATCTGCCGCGTGTACACGCACACACACACACACACACACACACACACACACACACACACACACAAAGTTAATTTGGCAGTAAACTCAAGGTTCTAACTGTGGTTGCTTCTTTTGTTTTTCCTCATAAAAATCACAACCACAGCATGACGTGTTGGGAGTCATTAGCAGCTAGCAGAGACACAATTGGCCGATAACGCTGCAACACAAGAGGCTTAAAGGAAGCTGCTGTTGCTTTCTCTCTTTGCTTGATCACACGGAGACCACTCAGAGAGTCTCAGTGCTTCTCTCCCGTTTGATACACAAGGGTATGAACGACGACTGTCCCTAAAATTCAGGCCACCAGCAAGCGACAAACACTGCTCGTCACCTGCTGGGTCACATTCAGCAGCGACTTCACGCTGTGGTCTTCGTGTGAGCCGTGCACCTTTGTTTGTGCCTGTTCTGATGGAATAACATGAGCACACAGACTCACATAAGATCCTAGCTCCACAGGTATTTGTTGTCTCCGTTTTTTTTAAAGGGGTCAATTGTCTTGTAATGAGGGAAAAAACAGTCACATGCTTGCATAATCAGAGACAAATTCGTGACAAACACTTGGAGTGTGTATTTTGTCATTTGCATTTCTCCCAGCAGGAGTTCATCTGGCCCTTAAAGGTCAAAGGTGCATTTATTTATCATTTCAATAAAGTCTCCCAGGCAAGGCCACTAAACTAATTCAAGTGGAAATGTAACACATGAAGGCTGTTTTTGACTCTCGATCCACATAGTTTAGTTTTATGGCTCTTTGCATCAATTTACGTATATATAGAGATGCGACTTTTAGATTGTTTCAGTGACTAATCTTACAATAAAAATGACTTGTGGAGGACAGTTATCTATGTTTTCCACTCCCCCCCTGCCCCCTTCCCTCTGTGTCCCCCAATGCTTCCCAATATCTTAACAAACTGAGACCGACCATGTGATGGCAGAGTTTCTGCGGGACAGCCAAGTTAACCTCCTCACATCTTCTCCCCTTTATAACCTCTTGGATCATAGGAAAGATGATGAATTCACCATATCTTGCATAAATACGTCACACCAATAAACGCGATAGAGAGAGAGAGAGAGAGGGGGGGGGGGGAAGGCAGCGCTCTGTCTGCTGCCCATCTCAACCCTCGGCGCGCGGTCAATTAGCGGCGCGGCTGCCTGCAAATCATTACCGTTCAAAGTGCGACGCAACTAATAAAAAAGAAAAAGTGAGGCAGCGAGCGCCAAACGAGCCATCTGTTCAAAGGATCACTTTTGACCCCCGGGGGGGAGGGGGCGGGAGGAGGGGGGGATCCAAATATTTATGACACAATTCTGTTGTTAAAACCCCTGAAAACTGCTACTTGATTTCTAAATCACAAACAGGTTTTTTAATTTAGGATTGAGACAATCTAATGAAACTGACGGCGTTACGAGGGTTTTTCTTCTTTCCCCTTCCCTCTTGTTTTGCATCATTGTATTAAGTCATAAAATGTCCATTTGACTGAGGTCGGCTATGTTTTTTAACTTTTATTGATATATTACTTCATCTCAACCAGACACCTCATTTTCATTTCTTTCTTTCTTCTTTTTTTTTTTGCTAAACTTCTCGAATTCAATCTTCTCATCTCGCCATCCTCCTCCTCCTCCTCCTCGGGTCACTTTTATCAACGCGGGACACACGCAATCACAGTCACGCGCAAGAAACAGTTGTGCGGCGCGGGAGTCAACGTACCTGCAGCTGGAAATAGAGGACCAGAAAATGTAAACACCTAAGTGGAGAGAGAGAGGGAGAGAGAGGGGGAGACAGAAGGGAGGAGGGGAGTGAATCACACAGGCAATTACATGAAAAATAACCGCAGCCTACCTGGATGACAGCGATGAACAAATATGAAGCTTTTTGGCGACTTCTATTGGTAAGAATGCGATGATTTGAGGTGCAAAGCAACAAAAAAACAAAAAGAGGAGGAAGAAGCGAGGTGGAACACTTACAGGTATATGAACCTCGAAGGCAGCACAGACATCTTGGCTTGCAGAAAATGCAGCTGAAATACACCTGCTTCCACAGATTTAAAGAGTCCCCGGGGGAAGGTCGGCGAAATCGCCCCCCTCTTCTCCCTCGCTCCCCGTGCGCGTACTTCTGTTTTTTTCTTTCTTTTTTTTTACGCGCACGCCTCCGGCGGTAAGTAGGAGATCGAATCCCAGAACGAGGGTAGGTGACGGGAGAGCAGCGGCAGCAGCAGCAGAGTTGCGGACGGCAACATCGGGCGCTTCCTTGTTGGAAGAGGGGGTGGGGGGGTAAAAAAAATTATCCTCAAGAGTTCTTTCAGAGTCGTCTCCGCGCTCGCTCTCTCTCCCCCCGCTCCGAAATAACGCAACGTCCTCGCCAATCGGTGCCAAAAGTTGGAAGAAAAAGTGAAGAAAAATCACTGTCTCCAAAATATCCGCACTCTTTTTTTTGCGCAACTACAACTAAGTCACCCAGCAATTCCCAATCTGGCTCCTCCAAAAAGAAGAAGAAAAAAAAGAAATCACAGACTCCTCAACTCGGTCCGTACCTGAGGGGGATTTCTACACCTTGCATGGGTCATTTTTTATTCTACCGGGCGCTGCGCTGAGAGAGGAGGGGAGAGGGAGAGGGGAAAAAGCGGTGAATAAAACGTCCGTCCACCAAGAAAAAAGAAAAAGCAAGCCGCTCAATGTGACTTTATCCAAACATAACTTATTGCTTTTCAGAAGAAGAAGAAAATTAAAGTTGTTTGGAAGTGGCAGCGGTAGCAGCAGCAGCAGCAGCAGTAGTCGTAGTGGTAGGAGCAGCAGTAGTGGTAGGAGTAGGAGCAGCAGCAGCAGCAGCAGCAGCAGCGGATCCCTGGAGAGGCTTCGGCTCTGGTGATGGCGCAGCAGTGCCTGTCAGTGGTGTTTGCGCGTCTGCGGCTGGAGATTTGGGCACGGAGAGGCTTTTTTGTTGTTGGTGGGTGGAAACATGTCAGCGGTTTGCACCTGATAGGGTAATCTTGGAGAGACCATCCGCTCGGAGAGGTTTTTTTTTTTCTTCCTCCCCTCCCGGTGGGTTTAAGGGCTGCGCAGAGAACTTGAACAAGGAGATAACGCGCTTTTTTTTTTACCTCATAAGATTTTTTTTCTCAATCAGACATTTTGGAAAGTTCTTACATTTGACACAAAACAAAAACTAGGACCGCTTCATCAGAGTATTTGTCATTTCAACTGATTCTTTTTGTTATCATTTCACCAAGAAACCCAAGTTTTCATTCATTCCCCATTCCCACTTTCTCTTCATTGAACTCGTTTCGTCGTGATTTTACTGAGGGACAAGGGTTTGTGAAGCGCGCTGTCGGACCGACCGCGGCTCTTTTTTTTTGTGGATTGGCCTCCCCCCTACCCCCCCCCCCCTCGCTCTCCCAGACACCATTCAGATGCGCGTCGTTGTTGTCCGCGACTTTCTCAATCACGTGCGATAACTTTACTCCGCATTTAAATGAGAAAAAAGAGAGAGAGGTGTGAAGGTGTTTACGAGTACACCAGAGCTCACAGCTGTAAGGCAACCCCGTCTGTTGCCATTTAAAAAAGAAAAGCTCAGGGAGGGGGGGGGAGGAGGGGAGGTGGGGGGCGCACTCTGATTCGCCTTTTATTGTATCATTAAACTGGATCCACCAGATTCTTGTGCCATTGATATTCAAAAGTGGGAAAAAAAAGTTCACGTCTTGGCCTCTTTTTTTTCTTTCAAAGGGCCTCATGTTGAGTTTAAAGGCCAATATGGGGTTTAATTAGAGAGCACAACTGCAGTTTATCGTAATAAAAAACAGAAAACTTTAGAGGAAATTTAAAAAAAACAACGTTTTCCATTAAAATATCACATTTATTGAGCTTTTGTCTGTGTGATTAACCAATTTAGACATCCCAAACCACACGTCTCCTCAGCACAGTCGACCTGGTGGGCTCCCCTCATGGATTTGCAGACCCTCGATCCTGTCAACCACAGGCCGCATACTAATCCACGCAGCGCCACCGATGTGTAATGTCATTTAAAACCTGAATAATTTAGTCTCACCTGCCTTAGGGAGGGAAATCACAGCAGAAAAAAAGAGAAGGGGGGGGGACAAACAGTAATTATCCAGATAGATAATGTCTTTACAAACACGAGGCTTTGGGGCTGTTTGATCCAATAAGGCTGCTGCTGCTGCTGCTGCTTCTTCTTCTCCACCCCTGGAAGATTTCTGGCCCAAGTCAGAAAAATCCAAAGAAAAAAAAAAAGCGCCCGACAACGGATTTAAAAGATAAACAGCAATTAGCACTCTGGCTGCGATAGAGCCAGCGCCGCGGAGTCACTCATCGCCTCCCTAAGCATAGGGTTGCAAGGAACCTCTCGGAGCACGACTGTAAAATCCTCAACGAGGAGAGGAGAGACAGCAGATGTACATGTGGCCACCTGTGAGTCACGACAAAAGGAAGGAAACATGCTGTGTCTGCTCAGGGAGACATGGAGGATTTCTGTTCATCAGGGAGCCACTGAGAACATCAGGGGACGTCAGAGCAGGAGCCTCTTGTTTTGGAGATGTTCCTGCCAGAAAGCAGGAGTCAATCGAGAATCATACATAGATAGTTAATATGTACAGAAAAGCATTGCAACCGTAAGTTCCTCAGTGAATTTACCAAAGCATCCAATGGACTTGACTGAGCTTACTTTTAACACCTACTTCCTGGAAGGACTGACCAATAGGGAGGATCAATAAACAGACTTCAGATGATGCATGATCTACATTTTGTGCATGAAAAAGTTACCAGATGAGGTCAGGCTTTTAATACACCACATTTGGAAAAGTCAGTTGTCATAGCAGCGGCACTATGCAGAGAAAGGACGAAGAAGTCTCCACAATAGAAAATATCGCCAATTGCGATGCATTGAATGAACCTTAACACCTTGAAAAACAGCAAGGAAACATTGTGCAGCCTGTGTAATGGTGGCATGTCTGCGGGGGGAAAATGGAACAATATGTATAAAATGAATTTAAGGCCTTCTGTGTGAAAGGACCCATGAAAAGCTGCATCCTGTCACTCAAAGGAGACGGTTTCCCTGGTAAACGTGCGAGGGACAATCGAACGCAGGCTGCTGCTGGTTGCAAGCAACGAGAGCGAACTTTGTGAATGGGGAGCGATTCAGTCCAGCTCTGAGGCTGGGAGGAGGGGTGTGGATGGAGGAGGAGGAGGAGGAGGAGGAGGAGGAGGGCGGTCAGCCACTCAAGAGTCGGGATAGGGTTACCCACACAGATTAGCTGACAAGAGTGAAGGAGTGAGAAAAACAAGCAGGCCAGTTAAAGGTCCTGGTTTACCTGGCCTGCTGCGCTTGGCAGCCAATGAAAGTGCTCTCCAACCACACACTGAACTCCGAAGCGATCCACAGCAGCCCGCGGTCAAACCCGCTTCGGCTTCAGTTCGGGTGCCGAACCGAGCTCGGAGAAGGTCACGCCGGCGGACGAGGCTACTCGGGTGACTCTCCCGAGTCCTTTCAGGCCTTTCGAATTCGAACCTCCCTGCTCCCCGTGCAGTTATGCGTGTCTGTCTGCCGGCGACGGGACTGTGGGAATGTCGCAGAGGATATCTCATTGAAGCCCCAAGGAGGAGGCATCCCGAGGGCGGGCGGGCGGGCGAGCGCTCGGCAGTTCAAAGGGCCCTAGCAGGCATTTAAGGCTTTACAAAAGAACTTGGCAGATCAGTAAGTGAAGCCCAATGTACTACATTAGTGTCAGGACCCCCTCCGCGTCCCTCCCACTTTGCACTTTTATCTCTGACACGGACATATTGACATAAAGGAAAGGAGGAGGGGGGGGTACCACGGCTGCAAGGAGGAGGGGGGAGTCAGTAGTTGCGGGGGGGGGGGGTACATGTGTCCCATTCAGTTCCCAAGGTGAAGCGATTGATGCCGAGGGGGTGACCACTGAGTCATATAAGCCACCCAGAAGCCTTTATTTTCAAGCAGAAGTCACAGCCCGACAAGCACGTGAGACCTTAAATGGGACGGCCCTCCTTCCTCTCATCTCCCTACAAGTTAGCCTCACCCCATTAGGACACGCTGACCCCCAACCCTCACCTCTTCAAACACACACACACACATCCCTTTTCACACTGCTGATCATGGCCTTCTGCCGGCTACCCGAAGGTCCAATCGCTAACGTGGCTCCGGGTCGTGACGGGGTCGCGACACCTTGACATTGCGGTGGGTGACGGGGGGAAAAGGAGCCAGGGGATGGGGGGGAGGGAGGGAGGGAGGGAGGGCAGCAGGCCCCAGCTACCGCCAAGAGACCTTTCAAGTCTCACCTGAAGGAGAGAGGGAGGAGAAAGACGCAGGAAGTGTCCCGGTAATTTGTCCCCCGTCACACATTGTTTGCATGGAGTCATTAGGGACCATTTAGGGTTTTTCGCCTTGAAGGGAAGACGCCCCGGGAATGTGGGTGCAAGCGCTTCATTGCAGGGTGGTTGGGGGGGGAGAGGGGGGGCTGTGGGAATGAAAGGGGGTGAAAATTAAAGCGTTGCCCCTTCGTTGGATCATCCCCACACATGTCGAGCATTTTCTTTTTTTTTTGAAGGTTTCCATTAGCCTCAGTCGCCTCGTTGGGATTAATGATGATTCGCGCCGTCTCCGGCCAGCAGGGAGTCTGGCGCGGTCCAAGAACACAACAGCTTTTTTGGGGCTCTCCTGTTGCTAGTCGCGAACATATGCACAAAACTTTATGTGACTACATGCATTTTGCAGTCTTCACTAAACTATTCGTACTTGGAAAAGGAGTCCTTTGGACGCTCGCTCCGCGCTGCGGGGGGAACTGCCAAGATGTGTCACGGCGCTCCGACTGAAAAACAATCACCCGACGGTCGTCAGTTTTTGGCCCACGCCTGACAGATAAATGTCAACTCCCTTGGACGAGCGGAGCTAATCAAAAAGTCTTGTTTCTGTTCACAGACTTTAGCTGAACAATATGAGTGCTTTAATGACATAATAGGCCTTCAGAGCTGGGTGGACTTGTGCTGAAAGTTTGGGAAGTGACATGATGTAAGTGTTTTTTTGTCAGCTCTTTAAGCTCTTTTTCTTTTTTTTTCCCCCCTCCCTGAATTGAATGACCCCATTACTGCTTCTTCTTGGATAGCCTCGATTATCAAATTAAGGCTCTTGGTTGTTTGTAATGTGGCATTAAATCGCTAAGACTCACACACCGGCTGACAAGTTTGACTCATTCACACACAAAAAACGTGTGGTTATTTTAAAGGGGGGTTATTGGAAAACACCTCCGCACCCCCGCCGGGTTGAAACAGACCCCGGACCCTTGTAGACGCTGCTAATGAAGTGAAGGCCCAAAGTCAATTAGAAATTAGCTTGAAAACAGCTTTGCCGAGGTGATGACGTTGAATCAAAAGGACGGCCGAAGCCCACCGGGAGCGTGACCCACGCTCACTAAGTGAGTGAAACCAAAAGCTGTCAGGCTCACATTTATTTGATTACTGGGCTGCCTGAAAAAACAGACAGGCCCCTCCTTCAGGTGCGAGTGGTTTGGTGTGCCCCCTGGTTGCCGCAGTTCTTTAGTTTGGTCTCATCTCGTGCAGCTTGCCCCGATTTCAGCCCTTGTAAATGAGGGCAAACTTCATTTACGGAGGTAAAAATTCACGCAAAGGAAGGTCATTTTTAGGCAACCATAATGTTATCGTGACTTTGATTTCATACCTGAGAGAAAGAGATGAAATGACCATCAATGCATGCAATTGTAGACAAACAATTCAGCATAACTTGTAGCTGAAACCTGAAAGTTTCTTGCATTTAAGACCACAAAAGAAAAAAAAAAGGTCATTAATGCTCAACTTTAACAAAAAAAAGTCCAACTTTGACCATGTTTTACACCCTGACTGGCAATAAACTGCATTTAAGAACTGGTTTATCCTTTGAATGTTCACTGTGATCACTGGAGAATTCAGTTGTACATATTTGCACAACAACTAAACCGTGCGAGCGTCTGTTGATGTTTGCATGCATGCAAAGCTGCACAGGCTCTTTGTACAGTGAGCAGCTTGACTGCACACGAAACGCGTTCGGGGCGTCGCCCCGACAGCTACGTCTCCATCCGACATTTTTGTTTGTCATCATCTTTCTCTTGGGGGCAGGGGGGTCAACTAAAAACTACTTGAGACATTCTGAAAGGCACGGGGCCGAGTCAGAAACTGAATCTTAATTTCATCTTCTGCATCGATACCGAGACAGAAGCAAGAAGCCTTGCTTGGTTTATTAGCCGAGCTACGAACTTAGCTTAGCTCGACCACTGTGTACATGTGAATTTAACTAAAGCCTGATGCTACCCATTCCAGATATGTTTAGCAGCAGAGGACTCTACATTGGCCTTGTCAGTGTAACACGGTCATGTCTGGTCTGTGCCGTCGAAGACAGATTTCTTCTTTCAGTATTTGTTCAACTCAACTTCATATTGTTCGTGCAGCCACCGCAGCTAATTGTGTCTGTGCAATTGTGGAGTTGGGTTCCTTTGTGTGTTGCATCTGGACGAGCCAGAAAAACAGGCTCTCTCGCTATTTCAGCGTTTGAGTACAAAACGTTAAACCGGCGTCACAATCCAAGACTCGACCAGTCGAATAAACAAAAAAACAAACAAACCCTGACCTGAATCCAGGTTTCTGTTTCACATTGTTCGACTCGACTTCAGACCCGTATTACAATTAGAGCCCCACAATGCATTCTGGTGAAGAGCAGCTGCTGCCAGTCAGGAGAGCAGGCCCAAGCGTTTGGAGTGGAGTTTCTTCTTGAGCTGCCTCGGCTGCCTGTAAGCTAGCCTGAACCTGCAGTTCCACTCATCCTAATCGCTGAGCCCAATCCATTCCCCTGTCTAGCACCTCTTCAGAGGCCGCTTGCTCCTTTGTTCTGACAATACACAAACGACCATTCAAATGGAGGGACTCTGTAATCAGTGAAATACTAGCCTCTGGGCTTTGTAGGTACAAAAAAAAAAAAGAAAGGGAGGGAGGCAGAGAGAGAGAGAGAGAGAGAGAGAGAGAGAGAGAGAGAGAGAGGAGCACAGAAAGAGAACTGCGAGAGAAAATCCATCCATGACCAATCAGCTCTAACTACCTGTCTGGGTTTTTAGCTGCAGATGTTATTTAGAGAAAGAGGGGGGGGGAAATGTGCCCGTTCCAGATGTAAGATGTACAAAGGGGAAGGCAGGCTGGTACCTCCACCCACAGAGAAAGAAGGCCGGACCGTTCCACACCCATCTATCTTTGATAGGGCTCATGTTTGCTCTGGTGCCTACGCAATTTCCCTTCAAACAAGTATGCGACGCATTGCGTCACCTCGCGCCGAAATGGAAGATAAAAACATGAAAGATGATGGATGTGTCTGAACACGGGATCCTCACTTCAGTGATGGCTTTTTTTCTGCATCATTGATGCCATTCACATTCTAACTCAGCGGCGAACGTAATCCATCATCGACAAACACAAGAAAGTGTTACGCAAAGTGATAAACCTCGAGATGCAGCGTCCACAAACTTGTGGTTTTCTAACATTTGGTTCCGATGCTGTTGATGCACGATAGAGTCAAGAGTGAAAGACGCTAGATATGCATAAAAGTTTGATCATTTATTCAACATGATTTCACTGTAACTGATTGTTTGTGAGTAGTTCAGGTCGGTGCTTCCATCCTGTGGGCAACCACCAGATTTAAGCAGCGACAGTCGCCTTTTTTCGCTTCTTAAAAAAACCTTCGCCTCGTTAAAACCACGGCGAGGAAATGAGATCAGACGACCTCGCGAGCGGCGCGGCAGAACGTGAAGAGCTTAGGGGGCTGAAGTCATTACAGATATCAGCTTTCTGATGTTTTGGGACTGACAAATTGCCTTGTTGAACTACACTATTCTGAGTGAGGCATGTCTGTCAAATAGGTGATAAAAAGCGCTGCCTGAGGCGGCCGTCCGACTGATCTTGGACAGATAAGTGTGAAGTGCGAATGCTAATTCAGCGATCTGAACCAGATATTCTGGAGCCAGATTGAAATTTGAGGTCACTTTCAAAACCTGTTCTCTGTCTTCACCATCAGCACGTCTCAAAGTTAATCCTCAGACTTTGGCTTTCATTCAGATCACATCTTTTACAACCTGACTGTTGTCGGATGTTATGACGAGGACTTTAATCCCTCCTCCCAACAGCAGGGTGATCAACACAGAACTCCCTGTGTAGTTACTAACAGATTCATCATGTAATAGACAACCAGCCCTTCATCCTTTCACCAACTTCCCACTGCTTCCTCTTTTTTTTTTTTTACATTGTTGGCTTTATTGCTCCTGCAAAGATGCTGGTTCAAATCCCCAGACCGTCAACAGATTGAGGTGAGGAAAGTGAAAGCACCCGTCTCAGTATACGAGGGTTAAATGCAGAGATGAAATCTCCCCAAGGAGATCTACGGAGTTTAACCGAACTTCGAGAGGATGAACCGACGCGACCACAGTCCCACACGGCGCCGCGTGGATCTGGCTCGACAACACGCCGGTGGTGTCGAGTTAATTGTCTTGCTTCAAAAGAAGAAAAAAAAAAAAACTGGCCCTGCCGAGTGAAATTACGCAACGATCGGCACTATGCCACCTTCACTTGGTACTGTTCAAAAACACACACCAGAAGCCAGTGAGGAGAGGCCTTCCTGTCAATGAACTCCTGTGTGAAGGTGCTGGTCTCTGCTTCAGCCTGCGTCTCTCCTCCAACATTAAAACTACAAAACACAATAAAAAGCTGGTTCCCTGCAAAATGGACCACATGTTACTTTCAAGACCCACCCCATCTGCACCTCTCTCCACTCTGGACCAGCGTGTGAACCAGGAGAGTCCAGTCATACATGGAGCTGCCAGAATGATGAAGTCTTCATCCTATTTCTGGCAAAACCACCTTCAGGAGAGGATTTCTTTCTGGTAACATCCAGCAACTCTCCCGTCATCTTGAGTCATCCTGGCAGCGCTCCCATGAAGGTCACACTTTCTTCCAAGTCTTCCTCAAACTTTTCACACATTTCCCCCAATATTGTTTTTCTTCATATTCTTCAAAAAAAGGAGAGTTTCTGTGCAATTACATGCCTGACAGAGACAAATCTGGCACATGGCGGCTTCTTAGCACCAGTCTGGATGTGCTGAACTTGGCTCGTCTGAACTCTCTCGTCTTTCCCAGGAAGCAGTTAAAGGCCGTGTGAAGCGTTCGGCTCCCACAGTGAGTGTCCCAGTCCTGTCAGAAATACCATACCATGAACAGGGAGTGTGACGTATACTTGTGCCTCCTTAGTGTCAAAGGAGAGGGAGTCATTTCAGGCCTCGTGACAGTCCCAAACCATCCACCCTTCGGCCTGTTTATCCCCCAATCATAAACTAGCTTCATTACAAATGAAACAGGAAGCTGCTTTGGATATCGAAACATAAAAAAACAGACAAGCAGACATACATCGAACTTTTCTCCTTGTGAGGAAGATTCAAAAGCTTTTGAATACACATCTCCCAAAATAAAAGAAACCTTGCAAAAAAAAAAAAGTAGTAATCCAAGCATTGATCCTTGTGGGACTCCACACAAAAACACTATCACAAATGACAAAATACATCTGCGTAAGCAGAGTCGGTCTAGACGAGAAGACAGGCCACACCCATCGATCCACTGCTGTACACTCATACAGTTACAATGGCTCATTTCAAAATAGGTTGTCATTACATCACCATTGTTAAACTTTGTTGAAGTCATCGCCTCCATCTTCGTCCGAGTGAAAGTCCTCAGTGGACAACGTGCTGCATGTGCAGGGAAACCAAAAGTCTGATCCAGTCCAGCTATGCTGATACATGCAGCAATAGCTCAGCTTGTCAGCCACATTAAACAGGTGTCGATCGTCTGATATTGTTCGAGCTAAGATTAATAATTTCATTTTCTCGAGCTGCATGTGAACATGCTGACTGAGTCACCAATAGTGATCACGAACTCATTTTCGGGTGCTTGCCCAACAGTATTCGTGGTCACTTTTGTTACGTAATTAATTTTCTGAACGGTGGAACAAAATCAATCGAAACCTCTTACAAAATCAACATGTTGGTCCACTTAAAGTTTTGTTGCGATAAACTGGATAGATAAAAGTTACAATAAGAAGAAATAAAAAGGGAACAGACATCTTATATCATCGGCCCTGTCTCAGCTCAGTGAGCGGCAGAAGGTGGGATAGAAGACCACAGAGCGACGTCTGGGCGGCTCTCCCCTCACAATGCCCGAGCCCTCAAATTCCTCCAGATCCGAGCCGAGCAAACTCTCAGAAGCCTCTTCACTGCATTAGGGGGGGGAAAAAAAGCTCAGAGTTTGTGGGCAGAGGAATGCAGCTCACATCTTTGCCATAGCAGCCGAAGAGGTAATGCGCTCGCGTGTTGGCGCTTGTCGAGGTGAGCGCACCTCCCTCTCCCTGTATTAATAACCGCGTGTCCTATTGCTGTATCAACTGAGCCGCGTTTTACTGGGCCTGCACTTCTTTTTTTTTTTTTGTTGCTTACGGGAACACAGATGATGAACTCCCCCACCTCTTCCTCTAATTCACACAATTGCCTCCCCCTTGATGATGACTGTTTCGGTGAATCTCTGGAAGAACAATCCTCATGCAACACCCCCACACCCCACCTCTGTCGTCCCCAACAGTTCGCGCGCTCCAAGAGAAAAATTGTGCAAAAATCTGCAGCTTCCGAGTGCAAACAAAACCCCTGATACAAACACAAGAAAGAACGACTGTTTTAGTTAAAAATAGCTCCGTCGAGCTCTTGGAGAAGTCAATAACAACGCCACAGAGTTCACAAATCCTGACAGGCAAAAAGCTGAGTGAGGGAAAAAAAATGTTTATATAAGCGCATCATCCTTGACAATTGACTTATACATAGAAGGAATTGTTATTAAGATACAGTCAACTGTCAAAATGGTGCCGTGAAAGAGAGAAAATCACTGGTGATGACAATGATGGCTTCCTTTCTGTCTAATATAAACATACCAGCATGATCACTTTTTCCCCCCGGGGCAAAGTCATTGTTCCATTTTGAAAGCTCTCGCTGAATGCTTGAAATGTTCCCTTGATATTTTTTCCCTCTGCTCGTTTATTTGCTTGTATCCAGGTGATGTGCCAACCTGTCACATCAAGCACAGGCGGCCTTATTTCCTCGGAGCAAAGGTCAAAACAATCGTCACGGGAGGAAGGGAAGGGTGTGTGTGTGTGTCTGCGTGTGTGTGTGTGTGTGTGTGTGTGCATGTTTGTGTGTGCATTGGGAGGCGGGGGGGAGAGGATGAGGCTCTGCGCTCAGTAGTTTTTGTTTGACATGTTTTAGAACACAAACTATCTGCGGTAACAGATGTGAACAAGCTCAGTCAAACACGCCTGTGACAGAGATTTTGAACTTGTCATGAATTTTCAGGGAGATTTATTGAATTTGATGGAAACACACGCACACACGCACACACACACACACACACACACACACACACACACACACACACACACACACACACACACACA